>PVKE010008178.1:0-10881 GCA_004027555.1 Craseonycteris thonglongyai | reverse complement strand
TCCTTCACCCCACCCCTACAGCTTTCTTATCCAGTAATGACCTGATGCCTATGTATACTCTGTGAGGGGTAGACCCTGTTGGCTGTGCTCACCCCTGTATCCTCAGTGTGTGGCACACAGTAAGCACTCGGGTACTTGATAAAAAGTAACTGATATGCAAGAGTACAAAGTGGGTACAGTCTTGGCTTCTGACAATTAAAACATTTAAAATAATGAGTTTCAATTCATCATCTGGACATGAAGCATGTGTACCTGATATATATAAGAAATGGCTGCATGAACACTGAGTGAACTACTGAGATACAACATCAAGAAAAGTTTTAAAAAATAACAGAGTACAATCTTAAGTAAATGTGAAAATCATGAAAACAATGTTTACCTATAACATTATGTGAACAGCAATCTGATTAGACAGGTATGTTTAGTCACTGGGTTTTTCTTTCCTTTTATTTATTTTTTTAAGGACAGAGCCTAGCCTTGCTAGCAATGAAAGAAATGCACATTTAAGTGAGCTTTAAGGTACCAATAGATACCTATCAGACTAATTAAAGTGATAAAATCAATGAAAGGATGGCTCAGAGGAAGCAGGTAACACTGGTTGCCCTACATGGCATTCCATCATTTCTATCTTTCTAAAAAGCAGATGAACATTAAGTGTCATGATGTGCAGAACATCTGCTGATAGACTAAATGCTCTAGTCTCTATGTTTTGGGGAATTTCTTTCAAGGAAATAACCCAGATGGAGAAGGAAAAAAAAGTAATGTGTACAGAGATTTACAATAGAACATGATGAAAAACTGGGAGAAGCCAAATGCCTAAAGAAACTCTGTCAGTCAATACACAGAACTGTTTACATAAAATAATAAGTGGACTAAGCAGAACACAAGCTTAGTTGCATATGCACGAAAGAGAAATTGCAAGAGCATGTGAATGTATGTTAAACAAATTTAAATGATAATTTAGAGTAATAGGAATAGAATTCAGAGTTCATTCAATTATTTTCTTTCATAAAGTTGACTGTTTCTAATTTTAAAAGGCAGGGCAATTTCAGAAGACAGACATAGATATGACCCTTCCTTCCTGGTATACCAAAAAGAAAGAAACAAACAAATGCCAACATTTTCAAAATTCTATTGAACAAAAATGGTAAGAATTTTGGCCAAATGTTTACATTCTTACCTGTTTGCAGTCCAAGTTTGATTAAAGATAGAAGTGTCACTGAAGGAATTGCAGAGGATGAGGGAATGGACTCTGGGAGACTTGTGAGTATATTCAGCAAATTTCTGGGCCAAAAAGCCTCCCAAAGAAGCCCCAAAAAGATGAACCTAATTGTAAACAAACACAAGACGCACCCTTGTGTTTGATCATTCATAAATATTTAAAAAATTGTTTTAACTCTACCCACCACAGAATAGAATGTCACTACTAGTCAATAGACTAAAATATCTACAGTAGTTAGAAAGTACTGTATTCAAAAGTAATTTATACATCCATCAAGAAAACAATACAACTGTGCACACAAATCATACAAGTTGAAAATTATTGTTCACAGGCTACATTGAAAACGAAACCACTTAGCAGTTTGTTTTAATCAAAAGTTTTCTTTATTATTTTGACAGAGAGAGAGAGAGAGACAGAGAGAGAGAAGAGGAAGGGCTGAGAACAGTCTCAATAGTCATACATCATCAGTTTTTGACAGAGTTTCATTCCACACCAGGGGGAGGGACCAGGCTGGGGGTCTCCCGCATGGGAGGCACAGCCCAGTTAAGCACAGGGGTCTAAATGGGCTGGGGCTCTACCCTAGGAGCCCAGGGTGGCAAAGTGAGCACTTAACCCACTGAGCCATCCCGGCATCTCCCAGTTTATGTTTAAGAAAACTATGATTTAGTAATTCCACTCCATATCCAAGAGAACTGAAAACATATGTCCACACCATGAACGTTCATAGCAGTGTTATTCATAACAGCCAAACATTCTAAAAACATTGTAAATGTACACCAGCTAATGAATGGATAAACAAAATGTGCTATATCCAGACAATGAAATATTATTTGACAATAAAAAGAAATGAAGTGCTACATGCTACAACATGGATGAACCTCGAAAACTTTATGCTAAATTCAAGAAATAAGTCAGACCGACCATATATTTTATGATTCTAGTTTGTATAAAATATCCAGAATAGGCAAATCCATAGAGACAGAAAGTTGAGTAGGCTGCCAAGGGCTAGGGGGAGTGAAGAAGAGGAGTGACTGCTGAGTACAGATTTCTTTTTGGAGTGAAAAAAATGTTCTAAAATTGACTGTGGTGGTAGCTGCACATATCTGTAAATATATTAAAAACTATTGAATTATACACTTTAAAAGGGTAAATTGTATCATATATAAATACAGCTTAAAAGAGCTGTTATTAAAAAATAAAAGAAAGACAACAATAGGCTTGACAATGTAAACATTGCATTAAAATCACATGTAAGTAGTTTCAGGGTACTCACTTTATCCAACTGTAAATGGTCTAAAAGTTTTCTGAATCCATCACAGAATTCAAGATGGTCCCAATAAACTGGATATTGCAACTGAAAAAAAAAAATTAATTAATTAATATTCTAAAAGCTCTAAAAGGTAAACTGTAACTCACATATATCTGAAAAATTTAGCACTCTCATAATAATAGTATTTCTCATTGGCTCAAGCTCTGCTCCTCATTCAAAATATGTGAAAATAAGCTCTCCCCTTCTCCTAAACTTCAAAATTCACATTTTACCTAACAGAGCAATTTTAGAATAAAGGCTAGGTACATTCTAGCAATATTTTGTGAATAACAATCTCAATTCACATCAATGTCCTTTTCAAAGAGCTGAGAAACTCTGAGGTTCAAGGGTGCAGAGTAGAACCCATCCAAGTAAAGAAAAACTATTTTCTCTTAAATACAATTTTATTCTGAATTATGGCTCAGGAGATGAACATAGTTGTACATCATCAGTTTTCAACATAGTTTGGTTCCACACAGGTGGGCTATGCAGGGTGGGAGCTGGGCCGGGGGCCTCCCACATGGGAGGCACGTTTTGGTTTCTTGTTTTATCTTTCAGTCTCTCTCTATCTCTGTCTCTGTCAAAAACAATAAAATAAATCTATAAGAAAGGTATCTTATATCTGCCCTGGACAGGTGATAAAATTGTATATAACATTACACACACACACACACATGTGAGTACAAGTAAAACTGGGAAATCTGAATTAGACGGGTAGATTATATTAATATCAATATCCTGATTGTGATACTCTACTACAGTTTTGCAAAATGTTACCACTGGGAGAAACTGGGCAAAGTGTATTTATTTATTTATTTATTTATTTATTTAATTTATTGTTTTTGACAGAGAGAGAGAGAGAGAGAGAGAGAAAGAGAGAGAGACAGAGACAGAGAGAGAACTGAGCTGGGGGCACTCCCCAGTTCAGCATGTGGGTCCCCACAGGCCGGGGCCCGGATTGGATCCTTGGTCCCCGGGATTGCAAAGTGAGCCCTTAACCCACTGAGCCATCCCGGCTTCCCCCTGGGCAAAGTGTAAAAGGGATGTCTCTGTATTATTTCTTAGAACTGCATGTGAATTGTAGATTTCACTTAAAAATTCAAATGAAGGGGAAGCTGAGATGGCGCAGTGGGTTGAGAGCTCACTTTGCAGCGCTGGGGACCCAGGATTGAATCCCAGCCCCAGCCCGTGCGGACCCATGTGCTGAACTGGGGAGTGCCCCCAGTTCAGTTCTCTCTCTGCCTCTGTATCGCTCTCTCTCTCTGTCAAAAACAATAAAAAAAAAATAATTTTTTAAATTTTATAAAAAAAAATTCAAATGAAAAAAAAGATCCATGCATTTTAACTGCTTGATACTAACAAATATCTGGTAAATTTTAAAACCGCATTGGGTTGAGTACGCTGATCAAAAATTTTTCTTCTTTTTTTTATTTTTTATTTTTTTATATTTTTATAGAGAGTAATTATTTTATCTTCAGTACATATTTATTTTTATTTTACTTTTGACAGATAGAGAGAGAGACAGAGGCAGAGACAGCTAGAGAACCGAACTGTGGGAACTCCCCAGTTCAGCACGTGGGTCTGCCTGGGCCGGAGCCGGGATTCGATCCTCGGTCCTCGGGGCCTCGAAGCGAGCGCTCAACCCGCTGAGCCGTCCCGGCTTTCCCAATTTTCTTTTTTTAAGGTTTATTTTTATTGTTTTGACAGAAAGAGAGAGAGAGATAGAGAGACAGAGACAGAGAGAAGGGGAAGGGCCCGGAACAGTCTCCATAGTTGTACATCATTGGTTTTTTCACATAGTTTCACTCCACAGGTGGGCGCGTGGCTGCACAGGGCAGGAACTGGGCTGGGGTCTCACCTCAGTGAGAACTGAACTGGAGGAACTCCTCAGTTCAGCATATGGGTCCACATGGGCCGGGGCCGGGATTCGATGCTCAGTCCCCGGGGCTGCAAAGTGAGTGTTTAACCCACTGAGCCATCCCAGCTTCCCATGATCAAATCTTAAGGACAACATAATTTTGAAGACACAGTTGGCCTTTTCTTGATTCATTATCTAGCTAATGAAATAGGGAAAGCTCACATCAAGAAGACTGAGGGCAAGAAAAACTATCCAGCCAGAAGGCAATCTACCATGCATGACCAGCGAGTTTGGCGTGATAAACACAGTCAGCTTTCGACAGCACTCTGAAGTGGGATAGACACCTGGGGGCTGTTTAGTCTCCCCTCCCTGGCTGATCAACAGTGGCCACCAGGAAAGGCGCTGTCATGTCTTAGGCTGCAGGGAGCTAGCATGAGGGCAGTTACCACCCTGTTTTCATGGAATGCTGCGCACAAAGAGGCATTACTGAAAACCTAGAACAAGAGAAGATTATGTTGCAAAAACACAAAACACACCATGTGAGGAATAGTTCAAGAATCTGGAGAAATTTAGCTAGAGAAGAAAAGACCTGGGAAGAAAGCAGCACGCAGTGCTGATAAGTGATATTCTCAAAAAAACAGGGCAAAAATAAATAGAAGAAAGGAAAAGGAAAGGGAAAGGGAAAGGGAAAGGGAAAGGGAAAGGGAAAGGAAAGGAAAAGGTTGTCAGGAAGAAGAGAAATTAGACATATCTGTGTGTCTAATTTTGAGGTCACCCCAGTTGGTGGTGACCTCAGTGGAATATTTGGTTACTTTCCAAAAGAAGAGCTCTGGCCCACACTTTTTCCCCCTTCAGACAGTAAATAAAGTGTATATTAGTGGCAGTAGTCCCATGGGAAGTACCATCTATATCCAAGTCCCAGAAAAACTGCCAGCTCCAAAGTGAAAGTGTCTTTCCATCCTCAGAAGGTAGGAGACCAAGTTCCATTGTTGTTACACAGCCCAGGTGTTCCAAAAAAATCAGTCACCAGCAACAGTGCCTTTGCCACCCACACCTCTGTCCCAGAGGAGACTCAAGAATGATCAATGGGAAACAAACTAGATTTAGACCAACTCAATGATAAAAAACAAGAAACCAAAACGTTCTTGACCAAATAAATGCTAAGGAGATGAGCTAATCAATGAACCTCAACTGTCAAAGATTTACATTAAAGCATTCACATCTCAGCAGTGGTGTAATAAACAAAGGAATGGAAATGGAGTCAGAAGACTGAGCTTGGTTCTCCCTCCACCTACTTGCATGTGACTTGAGGCAATCACTAAAACGGGCTAGACCTCAGTTTCCTCATCCATGAACAGAACAATGCTTCCTACCAATCAGACTTGTGAGAAGTTACAGGAAGGAATGCACGTTAAAAGCTGGGCGTACAGAAGGCTTCTAACAGAGATTTGTCCTTCTGAATTTTGTATGTCTGTGTAACATACCACCTTCCTTTAAAGGGTTTCAGTTCACATTTTAAAAAAGGGAAACAATATCTTACCTCAATGAAAAATGTGCCCATTGCTACTGTTGATCAGTAACAAATACACATGCACACACACAAAAAACCATAAAATATGAACATGAATTACAATACTGAATCAATACTTACAGCTATAACCCGGTAACCCCATCCAGTCAAAGCCAAAATCTGCCGGAAAAATACATCTGCAGTCCCGCTGACAGGAGGAAGAAATATGAGAGGACATCTGATATTTCTAGGACCTGCATCATAGAGCGACCATATCTTACTGTCATCATCATCCACAATAATCTGCAAGGAAAGTTATAAGAAAAAACGGAGAGCCTTATGAATTTGTTTTTTGTATGTAAACATCACACTACAATTTTGCAATTTTAATATCTCTGCCTTGTTTGTTAAAAGGTATCCTGGGAATTGAACCAGACTAGCACACATATAATAAAGTGCTTTGGTCTCCTTTTCCTTCTTCAGTGCTAAGGAAATATTACATAGAACTGCTTTATATTCTTGCAAAGAGCTGCTTTTTTGATGAGTTTTTAATTTTCCTTTCCATTTGTGAGTATATGAAATCAATTTTACCATTAAACAATAAACTCAGTACATGGCATCTTATTTCATTTTTGTGTGTGTGTGTGTGTGTGTGTGTGTGTGTGTGTGCATGAGTGTGCAAGAGGAGAAGGGCTATTTCCAGAGTCATTTTCCAGTGCTGGCCCCAGAGGACTGGCTGGGATCAGCAGGGCCAGAGTGTGAATAGGGGAGGGAGGGGGAGACAAGGCTCCAGGCTCTAGGGAGAAACTGGGTAGAGAGGGTACCACTCAGGAGATGCTTCAGGGACCTGATCTCTTAGTCACTGAAGGGGAGACTTCTACTAGAGAAGGATGAGGCAGGTGTAGTAGTCACTGTCCTGGGAAATGTTTCAAATCATTCAGTCTGGTGTAGGGAGTACCCACAGGAAAAAAATTGGCTTTTTGAGGAAAGAGGCTAGGTGGAAAAGAGGAAGGTTACCAGAACCTTGATTTAATCGTTCATGACCCAATAGGAGAAAACGATGAGTGAGCTGACACAAGTCAAGTGCTCAGCATGGAGTTTGGTAGATACTGAGTATTCAAGAATGAGCTATTATTGTGATATTGAAATTTTTGTTTTCTTTAACTGATTTTTGGTGATATTTGGAAAAGTACACTAACTGCTGGAAATGTTATCAATACAAATCAGTATTTCTCCTAATTTTACATTAAAAAGTTCAAGGCCTCCAGGTTCTATTAGCTGGCAATGCTGTGGGGCCCTGTGGTGTCACTCTGGGTGATACAGCACACTGATCAGGGCCACTGGTATCATGGGGAGCAGAGAATGGGGCAAGGCAAAGTCCAGAGGGCACTGACAATTCTCTTTTGGGCTTCCCCAGGTCACAGATGGTCACAACAATATCTCACGTTCATGCCCCCTTTGTATTTTGCCACTCACATTTTTGCTTTTCATGTTTCTTTTTGCTGTGATTGAGGTAAAAATTTCTGAATGGCCTTTAAGAGTGTACTCAGTAAATCTCAATCTTGTAGTAAAAAAATCCATATGAGAAAAAGTGTTCAGATTCTAGAAAGTTATTTCAATAACCCAATTAGGAAGAAAAGTAAAACCTGGCATGCTCTTTTTTATTTTCTTCCCCTTTTCTCCAGTTTTATTGATATAATTGATGTAGTATGTCTAAATATACGCCATAAATAAATACTTAAAGGTTATCACTTCAATTTCCTCAAGAGTTCTTTGAATGGCAATTTTTTTTTTTTCAGAAATCCTTTAGAAGACACAATATCTGTTAGATAATTTAAAATCTAGCACCATGAAATTTAAAGCAAACTTATCACGACTTGTGGACCAAATGGTCCTGACAATTGGAGAAAATCATATCAATAAAACACTTCCTATGACTGCTTCTAAGAATATTTCGATAAGCTTGAGTTGTTTTGGGTCTGGTTATCAGTTTGCTAAGTGTCCATCAAGAGAAGCTCACACGAGGTAATGTGAGGGGATGGGACAAGGTAGAAGAACTCCAGGAGCCCATTTTTCCTTTTAGCATGGGCAGTTATTTTCCTGGGTTGCAAGAAGGGAGGGAGGAGTCCCTTTGGTAAGCAGCCATGAAGCCAGATTAATTTGATTTCAATCCAGATTCTACCAGGCTGTGTGACCTTTAACATGTAAACCTCTATGAACCTCAGTTTTCTCATCTGTAACATGGGCATACTACTACCCACTTTGTTAAACTGTGGAAAGCACTAAATAAGGTAACTGGGGATTTCCTACAACAGTACCAGATATATAGCGGGTATTCTGTCTATATTTGGAAAATTGTATCTCTAATTTCTATGTGGAGAGTAATTTTGTTATTAATCTAAATTTGCATGATACTCCCACTGCTGTCTACCCTAAGAAAATAACAGAAGCATAGATGATCTTCAGATCATAGTACTCTAACACTTTCGTGAGGAGATCAGCAAAGATTTCACTCTGTGACTTGAACAGCCTTTGTTTAGCGAGATCCCCAAACATTATGGATTAACTTGGGACTCAGACTCAATAGTTAAATTTCATTATAAGTGTATGGGGTTTCTGGATATCCCAGCCAAGTAAAATTTCCAAAAAATGACTATGGCACAGTGAGTGTATCATTGCAAACAAAGACTCTATAATGTGACCCACTGTAAACCTTAAATCTGAGGAAAAAGAAAATGCTTTTTAGTAGAATTTGACTGCACTTATTGTATAGTTGCTGTAAGCTTTCCACTAAACAATACAGAGGGGTACACACATTCTTGCTTGCTTGAATATGTAAAAGCAATTATATGAGTATAGTTATACTCACTTTTACTCTTGAATAAGTTTAAAAAGTTGACTGTACTTGACAAAGAAGGGGTGAACTTTATGCCCTGCAACCAGAGTCATACTTGGAGATAACCTTTACTCTCAAACACAATTAAGACAAAACATCTAAATCACACAAAGCAACAATACAAGATTTGGCAAATAAGAGGTGTAGTAAAACTATACATACCTTTTTAAGGGGAACAGTACTTCTAAACCAGTTATAATCAGGAGAGACTTTAATCTCTCCCATGATTAGCTGAAATGGAGGTTAACCCTGAAATAGAAGCATGTGATGTTTCATGTCAAGAATTCATGTTTACATCAGAACTAAATGTAGACTCTGGTCTAGTTATACGAACAATACATACTTTAATGGGAAAATTTTCAAATGTCTATTTTACCTTGCCAGTATATACTTAAACTATAGAAAACAATTTGGTGAAATACTGTAATTGTAGAGCAGGAAGGGGCCCTGAGAAATAATTATTCAAACCTCCTTAGTTCCTCCAGAAGAAGGTTCTGGTCTAGAAAATTGAAATGACTTACCAGAGATCCCATGGCTTTGCAGATCTAGGGCCAGATGCAATGCAGTCTTTTCACACCAGACTGCCTGTCCTAGTTAAGATGCAAAACTGCACTACCATCACTTATCTTTTTACATTATCTTATTAATCCATTTTAATAAATATGTTCCCATGCAACAGTATTATAGAGAACAGTCCACACTGAGAAAAGAGTTCATGCAAGCCTGCTTCCTGATCAATTCACAAAAGGCCATAAATCTAACTCTAGTGGACATAACTTCAAAACCTCACATGTAGTTTGTAATGTAAAACACAGGAAAACTTGTTGTTCATATTTATGTGATTACAGTGATATTATGTCCTCTGAAAGATCTATGATAAAATAGTAGGTTAGGCTCGAAAGCACTATAACAAGCAACAAAAAAAGTGTGGTCTTTCGTTGTGAGATTAGTGATTTTCAGCTTTTATAGTCTGTGACCTTGAAAAAGTCACTGACCCTTTAGGGCTTGTTGTCTCATCTATGACTGATTCATCACTGTATCTCCAGAGCCTAGAAGAGTGCCAGGCACACAGCAGGCATTATCTGTTGACTAAGTGAGTGACTATATCCTAAGGAGATTGAACTAGGCAATCCTAGAGTCCCTTAGAACCCGGGCAACTACTGGTGTTAAACGGGCTGAGCATCATCAATTTAAAGGCTGCCCCTTTTTGTTTAGGCATCTGTGTGATGTCATAACAGGAACCTGAAATTATAGTGCCTTGTTGCAGATCCTTAATGCCAAATGAGGAACTTCTACCCACCAGTTTAGAAGGATTCAAAGACTTGCATTGTACCTTGTGCTCCACCCAGGGCAAGTCTGGCTTTCATAACAGGGCTAGGATGAATTCTAGACCCTAGAATTTAACTCCTGGGCTAACTCTGAACTGTCATTTTAGAGGGGCTTCTGTGGAGTTGCCAGGGGCAAGGGACCCTAAACTCAATGGAACTCTTTTTCCTTGGCTCTCTCAGGAACACAGGACACTCGGCAGTCTCAACTGTTACCTCTAACCTTGGGAGGTTACTAAATTGAACCCCAAGGAGATAGTAAATGTAGACATCCAATATTAAACTTGATTTACAACTTTGTCATTGTAATAATGGTCTCTTCTCTCAAGGCTAGGATGGCACTTTTAGGAAAATTTGTTAAAATCATAAATTGCTCTTAAGTACCAAAAAAATCATTAGCCAGTCTTATGCTGAAAATCACTATCCACAAATATAGTTTAGTCATACTGAAATAAAGAAAATCATTCTTTGTATATTAATTTTCTCTTAACAAATATTAACATGTTAAAACACCTTAGCCATTTGAACAATATAGCCTTTCTCTAAGCTGGTTATTACTTTTAGAATCTTTTTTTTTAATTTTATTTTTGACATAAAGAGAGAGAGATACAGAGACAGAAACAGAGAGAGAACTGAACTGTGGGAACTGCCCAGTGGGTCCGCCTGGGCCGGAGCTGGGATTCGATCCTCAGTCCTCGGGGCTTCAAAGCGAGTGCTTAACCCGCTGAGCCATCCCGGCTTTCCCTGGTTATTACTTTTAA
>PVKE010008177.1:0-48497 GCA_004027555.1 Craseonycteris thonglongyai | reverse complement strand
GATAGATAGATAGATAGATAGATAGATAGATAGATAGATAGATAGATAGATAGATAGATAGATAGACAGACAGATGCTACAGGATTTTTGTGACAGTTTGGATAAGGCTTCCAGGGGAAAAGTGAAGTCAAAGCCTTCCAGCTTGAGAAGTTGAAAAAGTAACAGGGTAGTGAGAGTCACGAAGGTTCATGTCAGAGAGAAAGGTGAGTTTGATTCTGAGATGCCGGAGATCCAAGCTGAAGTGTGTCTGCACAGTGGGAAACGTGGGTGGCACCATGTCTGCAGGGGCTGGGGTGGGACTCCTCTGGGATGTTTCTCAGCTCTCTTAGGAATGAGCAAATGAAAAGGGGCACAAGGTGAAGGCCTGGGCACCATGAGCTGCCCACAGGTCTCAGAGATAGTGGACAAAAGAGCAGGCATGAGATTATACGCAGAGCAGCCAGGCCAGCATGTACAGGCAGCAGCTAGGGGCAGGGGAGAGGGTGTGCAGAGACTGTCCTCCTATGGACTCAGGCCCTCTGGAGGCCCAGCCCCCAGCCCCCAGCTCCGGTCCTCCTGTCGCTCTCCAATGCTATGGGCCACCTGCCTGCCTTTCACCTCCGCTGATCGCATTTGTACCCTTCTCCCCACTGCCACTGTGTAAGAGCAGCTCCACTTCCTGGGGGTCCCAGCCAGTGCCCTCTGCCAAGACTCTAAGTCCTCTTCTTGCCTGCTGGTCTCAGAACACAAGAACCCCATAGTGCCCAGGTAGCAGCTAACGCTTACGGTTTAGTGAGAATCTCGCGGCTGTGTCCCCTGGCAGGTGTTTTCCCATCAAGATGAACAAATCTAACTCTGACCTGCTCAGAGATGCAGGATGAGACACACACATTTTCCTGGTGGGACACTGGGCATGATGGAACTCAGGACATCCTGCCTCCATTCCCTGGTCCATGGACCCATGTCGTCTTCTTACTGAAGACGCTAGATCATAGAGGCTCTTTGATTCAAGGTGTGTACGGCAGCCGGAAGAGGACCACCTCTCCTCAAAAACTTTCTCAAAGCTGACACCGCTGTGCGGGCTCTTCCGGTCTCTGACCACAGCAACAACTCCAGGGTGTTCGGTCTGTGATGTCACCAATGGACCCCATGGTCATGAGCCCGTTCCTGCATCTCCTTTGATGTAAAATGGGTCCCCTTATTTGATACACTGTTATGCTTGATCCTGGGCTGGTGGATAAGCCCCCTAGAATAGTGCTGCTGGCTCTTCAGGGAGAAATAACTCACTGCTCTAGGCTCAGAGGGATTGAAGAAATTTGCAAATTCAAGATTTTCAGGAGCATAAACCCAGTTGTCCCATCCCACGTGGCAGGGTCCCATTTGTTCCCAGTCAGAGCCCTGACTTCAGCGGAGCAGAGCTGTCTTGATTCAAGGTTAGCTTCTTTGGAGTTCAGGACTCTGGTGGTTAAATCCTGGGCCAGAGCCTCAGCTTTCACAGCCTTCTTCCTACAAGAGATGAGACCTCTTTATAAGGTGACAAGGGTGTGCTAACTTTCCCACTCAGCCTGTTCTTATAGTTCTTTAGAGCTTTAATAGGATTTAGCATCATCCAATTTGATTGTCCTTATCATCATTATTTCCACCATACTTTCAAACTCTTGGTACATCACACCAGTTCATTCCTTCCCACTAGTATACCAACTCATCATGAGTGAACATTTAACAACTGGATGGTCACCTTGAGCCAGGACAGAGCCTTGTTCCACCTGCAACCAGGAGTGAGATGCTCATGACCAGCTGTGTGACATGGGATCTAATACCAACACTCCATGTTACACCTGCTTTCTTGGGCCACTCCTAGAACTAACTGCCACAATTTAGGTACTCCTAGAAGCTGACTCTGAGATGAAACTGAGTGCTTAGGATGCTTTGTAGAGAATGCCCTTGGATCGATATCTGTGAAAGTATTGGAGAGAAGTAGAAGTGTGACATAGCTCTAAAGGTCTCAGTCACCTCCCCACCCCCCATGGGAATTCTAGAGTAGAAATGGCCCATCAGATTTGTCCTCCATTGGGCTCTACATGATAAAAAGTCTGCCTGGTCTTCGTACCTGGTACCTGACAGGAAGGCTCTAAACCTGATTAATTCCTTCAGTGATAGGAATGTCTGTAATCTTCAAGATTGGCCCCTGGACCACGCCTGATGGTTCATGCTAATGGCATGACTAAGGATGGGGACTGGTCACACTGGAAAGACCAACCATGTGATTAGAGGGTCAGGGCTTTGAGCACATGATAGCAGCCTGGCTCTGGGAGGGTGGAGGGGGTCTGGAGAGTAAGTCATACGGCTGACGATTCACTCAAGCATGCCTACATAATGATGCCCTAATAAATATTTTGGACTTCAAAACTTGGGTGAGCTTCCTAGGTTGGCTTTGTGTTTTGTCACACATCAATGGGTGGCATGTCCTAAGGACAAGGAAGCTTCACCTAGAGGACCCTCCCAGACCTCATCCTATGTGTTTCTCCCTGTGGCTAGTTCTGATTTGCATCCTTTTTACTATAATAAAACTGTCAGCATAAATATAGAGCTTTCCTGAGTTCTGTGAGTTATTGTAGCAAAGTATCAAACCTGAGGGGTTAGTGGGAAGCCCCAAGTTCATAGCCCACTGGTCAGAAGTGAGCGTGGCCTGGGGACCGCCAAACTTGTGACTGGTGTCCAAAGTGACAGAAGCCTTGTGGGAGGCTGTGCCCTTAACTCGTGAAGTTTGGCCCAACTCCAAGTAGCTGGTGTCAGAGTCAGTGCAGGCGGAGATGGCCTAGCCCTGTCACCATCGTCATTGGATATGGAGCATCCTGGGAAGGCAGCTCTCTGCAGCTGATGAGGCCCAATGGGACCGAGAGCTGAGCGCTGTCCACTTACAACACTCTCAAGAGCATGGGCAGTAGGTCGTCCCTTAAATGGGATGACACATTTTTTTTTAATAAAAAAATAATTTATTACCAGAATGGTTTTTGCAAATCATTGTGACAAAATTGTGTCTATTTAGAAAACAGACTCTCCTAAAGCAAATGAAAATAGGTTCTTCAGGTAACCAAAACTGAAAATCACTATTTCCATATTGCATTAATCAAGATATAAAATACAATTAAAGAAAAATATTTTACATTAAAATCTTGACTTTGTATGTTTTTTAGAAGGAAAATACCTAGGGGTGAAAATTACTAGTGATTTCTGTTTGTTTTTGTGTCTTAAAACCTTAAACTATGCAATATGTATAAAAATAGAATTGTAATCACATTTATGTCCCGAAAGGTCACTATTGCTAGTGTATTAGAACACATACATTCTCCATTTATTCTCCAGTTGCTTTGGATTCTAGGATGTCAGCCCATAACAAGGGTCGCTGATATTTTGCCCTGGGTTTCTAGAAAGTCGCCTGCTTTGACTCCATTCCTGGGGTGACACAACTGGACAACTCTGACGAGCCCAGCTCATTCTCAGGGGCCTTCCATGTTTTCCCAGAGCCAGAGGGCTCCTCCCGCAGCTCCTGGCTCATTCTCAGCAAGTGCTGGATGGGGATAATGAAATTGCCCAAGTTTGTCAACAGCAAGCCCCAGGCGACATGTTCAGGGCCAGACCGAGCTGCTTGCCCAGCAGGGTTCATATACGAGGGGGAGGGAGGAACTTTCCGTTCTTCCAAGTCTGTGCCCTGGGAGGGCTGAGCGGAGCCTGGACTGACAAGCACTCAGGTCATGTCTGAACTTGCACAGGTGGAATTTTAAGTACATAAAACACCGAAGCACTTGTGCCAAAAAGCTAGCTTTCGCAGCAAGCAGACTTCTGCTGATCCCGTGAGGACAACAGGAACAAATGAGTTGATGGCTCAGCAAAGCAAATGCCTGTCTATTCTTGTATCTGAAGATGCACAGCTCCTTAGCAAGCCCCTGTGGAAACCCCTCCCGAGCTCCGGTGACGACCCAGGGCCTGGGAGTGAGGCTGACCTGCCCTGGGAAGTTGGTTTCTCTCAGCCCACCCAAATCCCAAAGAGGGGCTCTCACTTCCTGCACCATGACCCTCTCTAGGTTTCTAGGACCCGCTCTCTATCTGGGGAAAACGGAAGCAGAGATTTTCCCATGTGGGTTAAGTCAAATGAAGACTGAGAAAGTACTCAGAACCCAAACGTATGACCTTCCTATCGGACTGATGTCAAAATGAGTGGTGAGTGCTGTCAAAATGAGGTTCTCACCAGAAGACAATGAGAAGTGTGACTTCGTTGTTCAACTGCACGGGTGCTGCCAGGTGCTACTTAGTCTCCACATGGGCCCTGGACACTGGTGATGTGTGGTGCTGGCTACAGGGGTGGCTGGTGATCTTTGAGTACTGATGGCATTCCAGTACTTGGGGTCCACTAGGGCCCCGGGCTCTCATCTAGAACCTTACAAACCTCTCTCCCTTTATATTTCCTCCCTTGATCCCAAAAGTTTTTTCTAGTGGAAAGAAGGGGAGGAAAGCCTAGTGCTCATATCGTTTGCATTGTCCCAAATCAATTTTATTGTCTCAAATGCACAAGAGTGCTTTCAGTTTAATATTTTATATCACTCCAAGAGCCAACTCTTTTGAAACATTAAAAGCCAAGGGGCAAGAATATCTGGCTTCCCTCCACCTGCTGCCTCATCTTTTTCTCATGGTGGTAAGTAAAGATGCCCTTGCCGTTCCCACATTAGGCAGCAGCAGGGAAGGGGTATATGGTAACAGAAACTCCCAGAAGCACACATCAGCTAATATTTTCAAAGAGGATCCCACTGATGGGACAATGTCTCAGAAACATGACTATTTACACCCTGTCTGCACATAGTGCTTAAATAGGGGTCATTCATAAGAGTCATTCTAAGCCAACTGAAGGTCCTTCTGCATGGCTTTCTCTAATAGGAGAAAAACCTCTCAGAAGGGCCAGTCACCCTTGTGACCTTCCCACATCCTGCTGGTGGTCCCACGTGGAGCCTTCTGCTCCCGGGTGAATGCTCCAGAGGCACCCCACTGGCCTGGCTGCCTCGTCACAAAGGAGTGATCCCAGGGAATACCGGGATCGCTCAGCACATTGCAGGCTGGCCTTGCAACCATCAGGTCTGGGGGTCAAATCCTGGCCCCAGCCCATGCAAACCCATATGCTGAATTGTGGTGCAACTAGTAATCACCAGGAAGGTGTTGAAGGTTCCTGCAGTTCGATTCTCACCCCACACAGCCCTCCATCCATCTGTGTGGAATGGAACCATGTCACAACTGACGTACGACAGTGGAGTGAAGACAGCTATGGTTCCTCTCCTCTTTTCTCTCTCTCTCACTCACCTTCTTTCATAAAAACAATCAAATAAATCTTAAATAAAAAAACAAAAACAAAGGAGTGATTCCAATGGGAAACCTGGGCCCAGACCCCACAATGGCACTACAAGTGCACTTTTTTCTCAGCTCAACTGGACACCACTGAATTTCTTCTCTTTAGCATTAAAAAACAATAACCATAAATAAAATAAAAGGCATTCTTTGGTGGAAGGTGCACAACCTACGCTAAATTCAAATCTCAACTCTGTCTTCAACTTCCATTAAGTTGCTTCCACCTCTGTAAAGCTGCCTTCTGAAGAATAGAGTTACTGATACCTGCTGCACGGAGTGAATTCAAACAGCAAGTGCAGTGCTGGCTCTCCCACCCGCCCCTCCTCACACACATACACACGGGAAGGCCAGCACATATGGGTTGGTCTGTCAGACCAATGCTTGGCTCTTAAATGAACTACTCACCAACGGCCGCCCCAATTTAGCATCAAACAATACCATCCACCCACAGCATCAGCCCTCTGAGGGCAAATTCAAATGACAGCAAAGCTCCCAAACCAAGAAATAGCTCCAGATTCCTTTTCCAAACTTAAAAAATAAAATAAAATTATAGGCTGCCTCCCAGCGCCTGCCGGTTCCTGGGATGTGCACAATGTACTCGCTCTCAGTAGCCTGCCTCCCACTTCTCAGCATTTCCAGCACGGCCCTGCCTCTTCCCGGGCCTTTGTGTGAAAGCTTTCCCAGTTTCTCTACATTGTCGCTTGCGTTGGGGAGGAAAGAATGTACTTTTTCTGCCATGCTAAGCGCCCAGGACATCGCAGGAAATTTCTCTCATTACAAAACCCAGTGGCATCCAGAAAGAACTAGAGGGACACTGGGTTCCTAGGAAGATGTATGCTTTAATCTCTCCCGGCCTCTCCCTCGTGCTGGTGTATTTTCAGGAGGCAGATCCCTTGGAGCTCTAGGGGCCACACCGGCAAGCATATATGGGTATTTGGGGGAAGAGGGAGACCATCTCTCAATATCTGTTATGAGAAGACTCCTCCAAGTCTCCCGCTGAGTAATTCCAGGGCCCCTGTTTTATCATTTCCCAGTTACTATCACCAGATCACCTCATGGTATTTGAGCAATTTACCTCCCTAAGAGTGGATAGAGTGTCCCAATCGTCTTTGCATCCCTCGCCCACTGTACAATGTCTGGCGCTCAAAACAGGATGGTTGAATGAAATGACCCATAACTTAACCTGCCGCAGTGCACGGTACTCAGAATGGTCACGTATGGAGAGAGGGTGGCTGAGCCTGGTTGGCAGCAACACTGTTCTTGCTCTCTGGCTGGGAGCCACTTTAAGTGGCCCAACTTGAGAAGTGATTTTTGCACTCTGGCTCTTTAAAGTAGTGAGACAGTCTCTAAGAAGAAAGGGGGAGGGGGGGAAGAAAAGGGAGTAGCCGATCACATTAAATATAGAAGAGCCACATGTCCACAGAAAGGACATTGTCTAAGTAGTCTGATCCTCCTTTTCTTGAGGATCAAAATTGCTCCATCCCTAGGAGAATGGAGACAATGTGTTGTTATGTGTCAAAGACGTTGAACCAGGTCTTCTAACCCCAAGGTGCAGTCGTTTTGATTCCCCAGGATGAATTCCTGGTGTTGGTCAGGGCATGAGTTGGATAAAACTCTATAATGAAGCACCACCGATTGGGTGGCTTCAACCACAGACATGCATTTTCTCACAGTCCTGGGGGGTGTAAGTCCAAGACAAGGTGTTGTCAGGGTTGCTTTCTTCGGAGAACCTCATTCCTTGGTTTGTAGTTGGCTGTCTTCTTGTGTCTTCCTATGATGTTCACTCTGTGTGTGTCTGTGTCCAAACATCTTCTTATAAAGACACCACTGGTATTGGACTACGGCCCACCCTAATGATAATGGTCTTACTTTAACTTAATTACCTCCTTAAAGGCCCCATCCCCAAATACAAAGCATCAAACCAAAGAGGATTATTCTTGATCCTTAAGATCTCATGGAATTTGCCTTGCTGCACTTTGGGCTCGCTTGAGACCCATGACGGCGGGACCATTTCTTCCTTATTTCTCCCCTTTGCAATGGGAATGCCTGTCCTATGTCTGGCCCACCACTGTATTTTGAAGGCACGTCACTTGTCTGGTTTTATGGGTTCACAACTAGAGAGGAATTTAGTCTCAGGATGAATCATACCTTGAGTCTCATTCATATCTAATTTAGAGATTTAGATGAAACTAAACTTTTAGACTTGAGAATTGATGCTGGAATGTGTTAAGACATTTGAGCCTGTTGGAGTAGAATGAATATATTTTTTTGTATTAGAGGGACACGAATTTGGAGGAAATCAGGGGGAAATGTTATAGACTGAATGTCTATGTCCGTCTAAAATTCTTATGTTGAAGTCATAACCCCCAATGTGTGGTATTTGGATTTGGGGGCCTTTGGGAAGTAATTAGGTTTAAATGAGGTCATGAGGGTAAAGACACTATGATAGGATTAGTGTTCTTACAAAGAGAAGAATCAAGATCAGACTATCTATCTATCTATCTTTATCTCTATCTCTCTTCCCCTCTACCCACCCCCACCCCCACCCCTGCCATGTAAGGACACAGCATGAAGGCAGCAATCTGCAAGCCAGAAAAAGAGACCTCACTAAAAAACCAAATTAGCCAGCACCTTGATCTTGGACTTCCAGCTTCCAGAACTATGAGAAATAAATTCCTATTGCTTAAGCCACCCAGTTTATGGTATTTTGTAATGGCAGCTCCAGCCGACTAACACAGTATATAAAGAGCAAGATCAGGAGATCTTCACCAACAATCAGCACATTCATAAACCATTTAGGCAATTTTCTTCCTGTCTTATTGGTTTCTTTATTTAGCAATTGGTTTGTGTATTCTTGAGGAGCTACGTGATAGCTGGCCTCAAGGCCAGCGGCCCATTTCTGCATAGGCACCAGTAACTCATGCATTGATTGTGCAATGCAAATTAACTCACATTTAAAACACAAAGCCATTTAAATTTTCAGAATAGATCGGTTTTATTTTTTTTTTTCAATTTGGTTAAGCCTTTTTATTTTGTGGAATTAAAAATCTGCCTTTATAAGAAAGCCCAATACAATAGAAAAACTCGTAGGGAGGCTTTAAGGCATCTGTTACTGTTGAAAATCTATTTCAATACATTGTCAGTATTAGCTTAATTATTTAAATAACTAGGATATTCTAAAAGAAAAATCTGTTTTGGGTTTGGTTTTTTTTTTTAATGTTAGAAATAAAATAAATCAACCAAATGCCATTAGTGTACACATCAATCTTTGCTGAAATAGCAGTTTTTAGGGAGTTAAGTGCATCTTTGTCATTTCTTGCAGGTAATAATCACAGTGTGATGGATCAAACTGTGTTTCGTACTATGTATCACCAGGAAAAGAGACAAGCACTCATTTTTCCCCAAGTAGTTTATGAAGAGAAAGTCCAATGTAACTGTAGCAATGAGAGTCCTTCCTCCCACTTTCAGCTCCCATGATGATAGATATTTTAATCACGTCTGAGTCTTCACAGGGAAGTCCACCAGTGCTAAGTAAGCAAGACATCTATCAAATTGTGTTTCAAGTTTCAAGAGCTTTGTTTAACAATGCCTGAAGGTTGTCAGCTTCCCAGATAGGCATATCAAAATGATGAGCAACCCAAGCATGGCAGGAGAGCCTTCATGGAGGGAATGAGGCATTTGTGGAGGAAAGGAAGATAAAGCGAAGTGGACTGCCTCTCAGAATCAAGTCGTTCAAAGTGAAGGAGACAAGGATGAACGTGCTTGGTCAGCTTTACAATCACTAAAATCTTTTAATTCATTTAAAAATAACTATTGAGATTTATCAAGTACCGGGCATTGTTAGGGCCTCTGAAATTTTCATGATAAGATACGAGGATGATCTAGCACTTACAGTGGTCATTTCTATTTACATGAGCCAAGTTATCTTTTAGTTTCAAATTTTTCAAAATTAAAAAAAAAGAAGATATAGACCCAAAGCTCAGTCTACAATGGTGATATTTATACTCATCCATTCAAAAAAATATTTTGAGTAGCAGACTTTGGAGTGTTTTTAAATAAATAAAAATAAAATTTCTTGCCTAAAATTTAGATGCTTCCAAAGTTAAGTATTTTGAAACTTATTATGCCCTTTTTATGTATTTCATTAACAAAATATTCTTTTTTTTTCATTTTTAACATTGTTTCCATTAGAGATCATAGTACCATGACTACTTGGCCAATGACATTTCAAATTGTTTGGTTCCTTGATAATTTTCAAAAAATTTAACTAATTTTGATGTCATTTGTTGCACTACTAAATCATGTCAAGATTTGTATTCTCATTCCTTTCCTATTGAAACAAGTTACTGGTTAGCAGATGGCAACATTTTTGGAATGGATAAATCTTATACACACAGACAGTACTTTTACCCATATGTTTTAAGAGTGTATTTATTTTCTGACTTGACTATTTTTCAACAGATTTTAATATTTGGTTTCTTTTCATTACTTGTAATGGCTATAAGATATGTTTATATTTACATGGTCACTGATTAAAGTCTCTAGTTCACAGAAATACCCGTTCCTTCCTTAAACACAGACTGAGTTTCTATATCACAGCTTTTTATTCCAAGCAGTTTAACTGAGATATAATTGGCATATTAGACTGCACATACTTATTGTATAAAATTTAATAAAGTTGACATGTTTATTTCTGTGAAGGCATTATAACAGGGGGAAGGGTGAAGGGGGTGTAGAAGGAGGATTTTGCCCAGGGCAGCCCTAAATCAAGGCACCTGATGAATCTCCTTCCCCTCAGGAGGAAGGTTCTAGGAGCTGAGAGGCAGTTAGGCTTAATTGGTGTGAATTGACCAAAATCTACAAAGAGCTGCAAGCTGTCATAGATGGAGGCAATTGCTGGTAATGGGCCATAATTGACACTTAAGAAGGACCCTCCTACTACCTTCCAGCCAGGGATATAAAACTGAAGGAGGGTGGAAGCAAGAGGTGGCAGATGAGAGGTAGCATGGCTGGAGGAGACAGGCCATCTTTGGGAGTGGAAACCCACTGAATTCTCAATTAACCCTTATTCTATAACCCAACCCCTGTGTCTGTCTATTGGCTCAACAGTGCAGGCAGCACAAGCCCACATTCAGGTTCCCTCCGGTAGCAGTTTTGGTAAATGTGAGGTATTACCTCGGTTTTATCCGGTAATAGCATCACCACCTCATTATAATAAGCATATTCATTCAAAATGTTTTCTAGTGTCTTTGTAATTCCTCCCTCCTGCCCTCTCTAACTTCTCTCAATTTCCAGGCAACTGCTGATCTCTTTTCTGTCTTTATGGATTAGATTAAGTTTTCTAGAATGTTATGTAAATTAAATCATACAATAGGTATTCAATTTTTGTCTAGCTTCTTTCAGACAACACAATGATCTTAAGATTCATCCATATTGGGTGTTTCAATAACTTATCATTTTTACTAGTATTTATTGCATGGATGCATGAAGTTGAGTTTAACCACTCATCTATTAACGGATATTGTGGTTGTTTCTATTTGAGGGCTGTTACAAATAAAGCTACTATGAATATTTGTGTACAAGTGTTTGTATAGACATGTGATTTTATTTACCTTGGGTAAATACCTACAAGTTCAATGGCTGGATCATATGGTATGTGTATGTTTAACTTTTAAAGAAACTACCAAATTGTTTTTCAAAATGGCTATACCACATTATACTCTCATTAGAAGTGTATGATAATTCCAGTTGTTTCACTCCTTGTCAACACTTAGTATGATCAAATTTTAAAATCTTAAATCATTTTTATAACTACATATGGTAGTTCATTGTGTTAATTTGCATTTCTCTTATGACTAATGATGTTGAGCAACATTTTATATGCTTATTTGCGATCCATACATCTTCTTTGGTGAGTGCTTGTTCAAATCTTTTGCCCATTTTTCACTGAGTTTTACTTTTCTTCTTCTTGAGTTCTGAGAGTTCTTTATGTATAGTGGATACACGTCCTTTGTCAGATATGTGATATTTTCTCTCAGTCCATGGCTTGCCTTTTCATTTTCTTAACACTCTTTTTCTAAGAACAGAAGTTTTTTTCTTTTTTTAACGAGGTCTAATTTATACTTTATAAAAATTTTATAGATTGTGCTTTTTGTAGTACTGGTCTGCTGGTGATAAATGCTTTCAGCTTTTGCATGACTGAAGAAGTCTTTACTATAATAAATGCTAGCTTGACAGTTTTTTCCTTTTTAGTACAGTTTTTGTTTATTTATTTATTTATTTATTTATTTTAGCTTGCCTTAGTCTGAAAAGAAAGCTGCTATTTTTTTTATTTTTTCCTTCTGTATATAAATATCTTTTTTTTCTGACTGGTTTTAAATTTTTCTCTCTTTCACTTGTTTTAAGAAATATTCTTATGATTCACCACAGTGTCCTTTTCTTCATGCTTTTTATGCTTCAGGGTTGATGAACATCTTAGACCTGGGCTTATAATTTTCCTCAAATCTGGGACAATTTTGGCTACTCAAATATTTTTGTATGCCCTCTCTTTTGAAGTCTCCAATTACATGTATATTTGGTTGCCTGAAGTTGTACCAGAGTCTACAGATGATCTCTTCATGTTTTGTTTCTGTTTTTGTGTTTTCTAATTTCATTTGGGGGTAGTTTCTATTACTATGTTCAAGTTCACTAATACTTTCTCCTGCAGTATCTAGCCTGCCATTAATCTCATCCAGTGTACTTTTTTATCTCAGACTGCAGTTTTTAACTCTAGAAGTTCAACTCGGGTCTTTTCCTTTTCTCTTTTACATATTGCTACACAACATGAAAAATCTTTCCTCTGGTTTTTTGAACATATAAAATACAGTTGCAATATTCATCTCAAATTTTTTGTTTACCATATTTTCCGGCATATAAGACGACTGGGCATATAAGACGACCCCCTAATTTTACAGTTAAAACATAGGTTTAGGCCTATATTCTCTGTATAAGACTACCCCCTACTTCCGAGGCTGTAGTCTTATACAGCGAATATAGGCCTAAACCTATGTTTTAACTGTAAAATTAGGGGGTCGTCTTATACACCCAGTCATCTTATACGCCAGAAAATATGGTACTAATTCTATCACTGTGTAATTTTTGTTTACAAGCCAGTCACTATGGATTTTATCTGTTGAGAGCTGAATATTTTTGTATTTTCATAAATTTCTTAAGCTTGTGTTCAATGATTCAATAAGTTACTTAAAAATAGTTTTGATCTTTCAGGTTTTGCCTTTATGATTTGTTAGACAGGACCATTGCAGCATTTATCCTAGGTTTAATTTTTTCCTAGTCCTAAAGCATGATGCTTTTTAAGATTCACCACTCTGGCTGTTGGAAACAGGACTATTTTGTATCTGTGAGAATGTGGGCATGATTTTCTCTAATCCTTATGGGTGGTTCTTGTCTCAATCTCAGTTTCCTCAATCACATGCACTGATTACCACTTACTTAACTGAGTACTACAAATTTCCAGAATTCTCTCCATGTACAGTGTTCTCCTCAGTGGTGCTCTGCCCTGTGGAACCCTGGCTTGCAGTTTTGTTTTCTCAACTCAAGGAAACCACTAGAGTCTGTCTGAGTTCCCCCTCCATGCCCTGCAGACCAGGAACTTTTCCCACACAGTAAGCTGGGACAATCATAGAACTCCTTTCATTCACCTCCCATTACTTTGGGATCATTGTCTTTTGTTATTTAATGCTCCATATTTTGAATGCCATTTTCTTTTTGCATATTTTTGTCTGATTTTTGTGGCTATTTCAGACTGAGGGGAAAAAAGCCAGGTCCTGTTATTCCATCTTAACCAGAAGCAAAAGTCTCTCAATCTTCTTTTGAATCTTTTCTAGAACATAGAGCCTCAGAGGTCATTTTTGAAATTCCAAATGAGTATGATATATGATCAACAATTGTATAGGATATATGGGTATACTTTGTGAATCCATAAATATGCTTTTAAAACATCTCTTTTCTGTAATTTAACTAAGTACTCACATTTGTTTCAAATTTTGCAACATTGCTTTGTTCATAATGCCAGCCTGATTATTTTCTTCATGAAGGAATAAACTATGTTGGAGTAAAAAAAATATATATATATATATATGGGTTTTTTTCACCTTGTGTTGTTGTTGTTAACAAATGCAATGATTAAAAAATTAAATGTGACTTCAGTTCAAACACACAAAGAAATCAAAACACTCCCCTGAGTTAGAAATACTTTTAATTCTCTCTTGTTTTCATGTTTTAAAATTTGTGAGTTTAATAATTTTAAGAGAAAAAGGCTACCCACCCTTTCAGGAATAAGTAAGGAGCCAGTTTATGGGAGGACTGGGAATTTGATCTTTATTGTTTGGATCTGCACCTTTGAGGAATGGCACCATACCTGCCTCTAGCTCTTCTCCCCGGCCCTACACCCCACAACTATCACTGCTACCCAGCTAATACGGGCTCAAAACAAGCTTCCTTTTCTCGCCCATCTACGAAAATCAATCTCAGTGAAATCTGAGAAAGCTTATGATTTTAATCAGGACTGCCCACAGCTTTCATGTCAGGGCCTGAGGCATGGGGCCAAAGAGATGAAATTCTCCCCGAACCTTGCATCAATCTACTTATCTTTTAAAGACACAGAATCATGACAAGGAGAATGCAACCTTGGCTGTATTTTGGGTTTTGTTTTGCTTTTGTTGGTTTATTTGGGGTTAAAAGGCATTAGATTAAAACAACATCAAGGACATTCCTGAATGAGGAAAGAATTTATAAACAGGCAACTCACAGCTAAAGGAGAGAAAGAGCATGCGGATGGCAAGAAGAGCTGACTCACACACGTCTCTGTCACGGCGGGATCACAGATGGGAGTAGAGCATAAACTGGCTAGTGTGTCAAAGCCTCAGTTGTTTGAAACTCGTACCTAACCAGATGTAGTAGCTAGTACAGGTCTCGGAACAGACCACTGGAATTGAGTGATCCCTGGGCAAGCTGGGGCAGGTGAGCGAGACAGTCTCAGGAGCAGAGCCAGGGCCAGGGGCCAGAGTGGTGTAAGAGTCACGCATGGAGGGGAAGGCTCTGCCCTTCCTTCTGGGCCACCCATTTTACCAACAATCGTTGAGCACTGTTCTCAGCCAGGGATTGTGCTCCTATGGAGGTACTAATGGACCAAAGCCAGTCAGTCCTTGCCTTCCAGTGAAGAGAGGAAATTTCCAGGAGACAATGTTCTCTCTGTGATCTAGCTGCCTTTCTTTGGTCTGAGGAAAGGCAGTAGGAAGAGACAGGCAGCAACCAAAAATCTAGCATGGGCTTTGAGGGTGTCTCACTGGGATTTCTCTCCAGTCCTCGAAGCTTCGTGCTTTCTACCCTGACCCTGCCTCTCTTTCCCTTTCACAATCACATGTATGTGCACGTGTGCCTGCATGTGTGCGCTCACACACACTAGCAAAAATGAGCCATAAACAAATAGTTATAATCTAATAGCAGATCTCTAAAAGTGATACCATGGAAGTTTATTGAAAACAGATCAGGGAGAAATCAGTTATTAGACAAAAGAGGAGACAGAGATATTTCTAGACAAGGAGCATTTGAGCTTCACTTTTTAAAAGAATGAAACTCACTCAGTGAGTTTCAAGGAGGAAAGTCGGAAGGAGAACCCTGGAGGGAGAGAAAGCAACATGGTTGAAACATGGTTGAAGCCTTAGAGGTGAAAAAGCTATAGAATCGGCTATGGGGGCCTTCCAGGCCTTACAAGTGTACTGATGTGTGGGAGCCTTTCGCTGGTGCTATAACTGCCCTCATGAGAAGTTCTGTGCTTTAGAAAGCTAGTATGGGCAGTTATTAATAAATAGAGAATGAAATGTCATATAGGAAGTGACAGAAAGTGAGGAGATTGAAAAGAAAGTTTCCAGAATAATCCAATCAAAAGATATAGATGGCTTTCCACATCCCAGAATATTCCAAGCACAGACTTTTATGAGCAAATTAAATTAGAGTGAACATATGTATGTTCATAAAGTAACAGAGCTGGGAGACATGAACACATAAATTTTTTTATGCCCCCTCTCCCCAGCCCCAATTCTTGCACAAAAATAAAAAAGAGTTTTCCTTATTATAACTTTAAATTTTTCAGATATGTTACATCTCTAGTTTTCACCACACCTAACAGGGATGTGGGCAAAGAGAAGGTGGTTAATAGATAACGTTGCCCTTAGAGAAAAGTAACACTGGGTAAAATATAGCACTGGGTGACCTGCTGTTGCTCCAAATAAGTGCAAACACCACCCTCCCCTCAAGTGTGGTTGATGAAACCAGGGAGTGAATAAGGGTTGTTACCACAACAAGCCAGGCACCCGCACCCACTGCATTCCTCAGGCAGATCAAGCTATGCTTTTTGCCTCCCCACCCCCCTCTACCCCTATAACTGGGAAATAAGAGAGAAAACCAAATGTGAATCATGAGCCTGCTATGTCATTATCAACCCTCATTTCAAAAGCACATTGAAATTCTTTCAGTAACAAAAAGTTCTAAAACAGATGTCAGAAACCTCGGTGTGAACCACTGTTCCGCCACCAAGGACCAACCGAGCATGTTGAGCAAGTTTCCCCTTCTATTAAAGAATGTGTCACTTCCCTACCTATGCTTCCTGGATTATTTTCAAGAGGGTAGTAAGTGAAAACTATAATCTGTGCGATGACTCGTAAATGTGAAATATGAACAAATAAATATTGCAAGGTATTTGTCTTTAAAAATTAGAAAGGCCTTTCCTTTATCAATAGCCAACATGTATACATTGAGTCATAATATGTGTGAAGACAATATGACATATTTGATTACTGAGTTCTTCTTCCTTCCTTGTCTGTTTTTTCTCCGTGTATTCTCACTGCTTTAAAAATCATCCCGAGGTACTAAATGATCTTCTGAGAAAGCCTGCTACTGTTTTTCAAAGCCATCTGCCATCTTTGGGGCTCTTCGCTCTCTTTTGCCCTTTCCCAGAACTAGTCTGAGCCTCCAAGACAACTCGAGATAGAAAGACTGTGTCTTAGGACACGCTTTACCCATCATAGATAGGGATTCAGGCCACCGAAGCCTCTGGATGTAACCCAAGTTTGCTCATCCCCTGGATGAGCACAATTCTGGCTGCCATTCAAAGTCCTGGACTTTGCTAACATGTCTTGTTAGTAGACTAGCTAGTCTGCATATCTAACTTTAGTGGCTGGAAAAAAAAATCACAGAGCTCAGCACCTTTGTATAAAGGTGCTATTCTTTTTTCTTTTTTTTTTTTAATTTATTTTTGACAGAGCGAGAGATACAGAGACAGAGACAGAGACAGAGAGAGAACTGAACTGGGGGAGCTCCCAGTTCAGCATATGGGTCCACATGGGTCAGGGCTGGGATTTGATCCCCAGTCCCCAGCGCTGCAAAGTGAGCATTTAACCCACTGAGCTATCCCGCCTTCCCCAAAGGTGCTATTCTTGCCCACAGAGACACCCAGAGGGTTACACTGCTCTCATCGGCCACCAGGCTCACTACACAAGCACTTGTACAAATATAATTCTTATTCAAGCTGTTTGCTCTCCTAGGACACTAGAGCACAACAAGAGAACAAATGTTTGCAAAGTTCACAGAGGAGAAGAGCTCATCCTGAGGTTGAAGCGAGACTTCAAAGCTTGAAAGCCAGACGTTGATCTGTGCTCACTTTGCTCGCATGGCAACCTCAAGTTTAAGAGCAACAGTTGGTAATACTTAGAGAAGGCCTAACTCTCTAGTGTCTGCAGTTAAGCATCACTCTTGTCAAGGGGTCTTATAAAAACACACTAGAGAAACATGGAGATCTAGGAACAGAGAAGCAGAGGATGTGGAGATGCAGCAACAAAGCTTAAAACATAATCGGGGTCCCAGACATAACTGTCTTCAGAGCCTCTCAAGTAACATAAATGTGGAACTGGCAGATGGGAGCAGAGGAGACACAGGTGAGGTCGACAGCGAGGGGAAGAACACATGCTTTGCTGGATGTCTTCGAATTCCAATTATTTTTAGCATGTATTTTGAGACATGTCTATGGATGGCCATGGCCTGTGCATCACAGCCTGAAGCAGTCTGATTCTAATATGCTGCCAGAACATTTAGTTCTCTATCGCTGTTGCTGACACCAAATCTCATCACCATGCGTGCCATCCAATTAGTAATAGGGTTCGTGAACATTTGTTGACCTCAGTGGTTTGGGCTTGCAGTGGAGAAGCTGCAAAAAGATATCATTCATTCATGCTCACCATTATACGAGATCCAGAAGCTAAGGGACAATGAGAGGAAATAAGGTTTGTGAATACAGGGCCAGATTATAAAGTAGCAGCTACAAGACCAGTACCACCCATAACACAATGTGTCGAAGCAGGAGAGGATGTTTCCAGAGGTTTTCAACTGGAAAAACGTTACTCAAATAGTTGGGATTTATCACTATACTTGAAGAATAGGGAGGATTTTGAGATCTAGAGAGTGAATAGTGTAAGGTCGGTCTTTTCACAGACTGTGAAAAAGTTTAATTTCAAAATTAAAATTAGAAATTGACACTCATGCTGCCTCTCCAACCCAATCAAATCCATCTGTGAAGATTGATGAAGACGACAAGGAGAGACTTTGGTAAAGGGTCCCAAAGTCTAGAATGAAATCTAGAGATGGGTTCTAGGAGCATGATGATCCAGACCAGAGGAAAATGGTACAAGGGCGGGGTGGACAGCTCCTCCCCTTCACTGTTAAATCTACCCGAGTTTGGACACCATTCTCCAACTCTGAGCTACAGTGACAGTCCCAACAGCTTGGATAACTCATCCAAAGGAGAGTATAAACTAATCCAGAAAGAATAGACCTGTCAAAATATTTGTGTAAGCTCAGCAACTTCAAACTGCTTATTAATATGGTTTTTTCCAACTCCATTTGCTGTGTAAGATCCCATAATTAACCTTTCAACGATGATTCATTTTAGTTGGATTTTTAAATCTTTGCAGGAGAAATAGAATTCCTGGTATGGGTATTCTCTGAGGAGATTTAAATTATTTGCAAGCGTATCCTGTCTTCATCATTGTCATTGTATCCATTAAAATTCTTGGGTCACAAGCAACCAAAACCAGATCAAGCTAATTTAATAAAGTTTATTGAATGGCTCACAGAATGGGAGGCAAGGCTAAAGAAACAGATTTCACACAAAAGTAAGAGCTAAATACTCTCTAGGTTTATATCCTTGAATGAATGAATGAATGAATGAATGAATGATGAATACTAATTGTTTTCCATCTCTGCCTAACATTCAAATTCCATGGAGAGAGTGCAATTGAACTTGGGACTCCAGGCCATCGCTGGTGAATGGGAGACACCTTAGACACTAGTGCCATCAGCATTACATCCAATAGAAGCAGCATTGTTTTCCAAAGGAAATTACAATGCAGTTTCAGGGGAGTAGAGAACAGACCCCTGACACTCAAATATGATGGAGCATCGTGTATAAATGGAGCATCATGATATGTATTATGCCCGTGTTACCCATGGAAAAGGGTAAGATTTTTTGAGTGTGAAGCCAGTTGTAGCAATCTCATGTTTAAATGCCACCTGAAAATCACTTAGCTCTTGACCCTGACCTCTGTTCTAACTTAAGGACAGTAACAGAATGTGGTGTCATGATCTTCACAATAAGACAGTGCTTTCAAGCATTAGTGACTCTTCCTAACCTTAAGAGGAGGATTTGAGTGAATTTCAAAGGGCAGGCCAAAAAACAAAACAAAAACCTTCTAGCATACTTTTTCTGATACTTCTGACTCATGGTTTGAGAGAATTCAGCATCTTTTGACAACTTCTCTCCGTGCTCTCGTGATCTTCTACTGCAGGTTTCTTTATGCTCTGCTGCTACTTCTCAGTTTCTGTGGGTCTTCGATTCATGTCATCCATATTTTTTTAGCTTCATCCCTGCTTCTGGTGAGAAGAGCTAGTATATACATTGTTCTTTTGATTTGAAAAAGGATCATTATATTTAAGCATAAAAATTAGAAAAATCTTTTTTAAAAAATGAACTTCCTAGCAGGGTGGTGATTTTCTTCTCCCAAAAGTTGCCAAGACAAGTCACCTCTACTGGTTAGGGGAGAGGAGTCCTGAGTTGTGTCACTATCAGCCAGACCTTATAGCCTCCATGTTCATTCCCAAGATAAGACTGTGTAATGCTCAATCTATTTAACGCCAATGTGTGATCTCAACATGCAACCAGCAGCTGTAGAAAAGAAAGATATCCTTTCAGAAGATATCATCATTTTCACCCTGAAACTGCTTAAATCTTAACACCTAAAGAAGCCAATAAATTAAATTTATTTATGAAAAATTATAAATAATGGAAAGTAAAATGTGTTTCTCCAGCAAGATAGGTTGTTGTTTTTAGCCAGACTTTTAGAGCAGTTGAAGCGAGTAATTCTAGCCAAAGCAAGGATTTGTAAATGGAAAATGACTTCATTGTTAATGACATTTCTAAGTGCTATACTTTGGTGTAGTCGAGGAGCCTGATAGTATATCGAAGCAGAATATCAATTGCACTAAAAAAGGCATTATCCAAAACAGCAAAAATTGGGAACATAAAGACATTATAGGGTTCTCAAAGAAGGGTAAAAGAGCTCATAAAACTTTATAAGAGTCTAAATGTAATAGTTTTGGATAAAGTATCTTTTAGTGAGTAAAATTCAAATGCTTTCTACATGAATTGAAATGCTGCTGATATAATAGCCATTGAAATTCATACGTATCCATGATTATCAAACTGGTAAGTTGAGAGAAGGAGGAGGGAATGAAGCTCTTCGGAGGATCCAAGGTTTTCATTTATTTTTTGAAACACTTATTGAATGGAAGCAATCTAAAACTGCCCATCAATAAGGTCTGATTAAATTAATCCAGATGTACGCATTCAACAACAAACCACGCAACCATAAAAAAGAATGAAGGACTTCATCGTGTCCTAATATAGAAATCCAGGTCTAAGTCAATTTGTATTACCCACCACTTGAGGACAAAAAAATAAATAAGAGAATGCTCACACATTTGCATCTGTGTGCCTTGAATATCTCCAAAGGACACATCAGAATCTGATCATTGGTTGATTCTGAAGTGAGCTGGGTACCTGGGGGACAGGATAAAGGGGAGTTTTTGCTTTTTTTCTCTTGGATTAAAATAATGAATATACAACCTACTCAATATATGAATAAAATTAATTTTTAAATTTCTCAGTCCATTAAATAGATAATAATGGATAAGATTATGGGACATTAAATCTAGAACCACCTGCTAGTGCTATGGAAAAGGGATTTGGTCAGTTTTGTAGAGTACATTTATATTACAGTAGTAATTGGCATCAACTTCAACAGCACCCTATTGCTATTTCCTTTGGCTTCTATTAAGGACATAAAACACTCAATTACCAGATGGCAAAAGGCAAACCCATTGGTATTGAGCAGAATCAACAGAACCAACAGAGGAGAATCTCACTCCTTATTCTTTTTGCCAAAAGACAGACCCAAATGCAATGTGTACAAATGTCAGAAACAGTTGTATAAAATATATAGCATTTCTTATTTTTTATAATTCAACTAAAACTCTTCTGAGGCCCATTCCATCAAATTCTGTATTTCCCCTTTCTTCCCAAGAATGGCATCTAAGGTCCAGGAAGTTTTCATGTGCCAAAGGACTAAGGCGGGGGTGGGGGGGAGGGCACATTTGATATTCTATGTCTGTCCACGATGGCATCTGTTAAGATGTCCATCACCCCACCTGGCCCCCCATCGCATTTTTCCCTTGTGCCTAGGAGGGCCTCCAAGACCCCCAAATACATGAACCTTTCAGTTTCCCTCTGGCTCGCCCTTGTACCTTCCTTGTGTCCTGAAGAATCTGTCTTCCCCTCTGGGGGAAGGAAGCCATGCTGTTTTCTGCCAGATCCTTTGTCTTGTGTCCTTTCCATTCCTTAGCTAGTCTGCTCAACTCAAACAACCAAGAATATATTTCTTTTTTTTTTTTTTTTTCTTTTTGAAATGTTATCGATTGCATAAAATTTCCCCTTGAAAACAGGAATTTCAGTCACTCCAGTGGTCCTCAATCTTGGCTGCCCATTAAAATCCTGTACAGGACTTTTCGAAAACACCCATGGTCTGAGCCGGGGCCTACAGGGATAATCTTCAAAGGCTCCCAGGTGATTCTAATGCAAGTTCAGTTTGAGCGCTGAATGCATGGGGAAGTGCAAAGGAAAGAGAGGAAATACTGTACTGGGAAAAAGAAAGCTTTGCTCAATAAAGATTTCATAATATTATGCAATTATATACAAACACCAGAAGATAGAAAAGTCCTTCAAAATGAATTTGATGATAAGTGTGAAAATAAAAATTAAAGGAAAACTGTGGAGTCTAATAACTTCTTTCTTTTTTGTAACTCAGAATACCTGAACACTGAACACGTCCTGGCAGGGTATTTGGAAAATCCTGTTTTCCAACTTACATATTTTGGTTGTCTTCTTTTTTTTTTTTTTTTTCTTTTTTTTTCCTGAAGTTAGGAGCAAGCTAGCTTGTATTCTCATGGAAAGGAGAGTTTATGGGTTAACTCTGACCCTAACAGGCATCTGAGAACAAGTTATAGTTAATGTTTGAACAAAACTGGGGTCAGGGGAACCAACCCCTTGTTATTGAAAGGTCCTTTACAAGCAGGTAGTCAACCAACTTCAGATGAAAAGCAATATTTTCTCTTTGTGGTTAGAAATCTACGGTTGGGAGACCTAGGTTGGAAATGTGAAAATACTGTTTTTGATCAGTGGATGGTTCAATTTGTGTATCCAAAACATACAGATAGAAAGGGACAACTGTAGTTATTGGGAAAAAAAATCTGTATGAGTGGACCTGTGAAATTCAAACTCATGTGGTTCAAGGATCAACTGCAAATCTTGACATAGGTTAAAAAAAATTAATATACGAATCTAAAATCCCAAGAGCTTCAGGGTGAGTGTGATGAGACCCCTTATGCCACATTCTAAGAGGGCGAGGGCTCTGGCCATGTGCATAAGGCTACCCCCAGCTTCCTTCCCTGGGGACGCCCATGAGCTTTTCCTGAGACTCTCAGGAGGTCCTCAGGAAAAGCTTTGATCTATAGGTGAGAAGTTCAACATTCCTGTTCAGAATGAATCAGTCCAACTGAGAGTTTATTACTTGAGCAACAGAATATCATAGTTAGGAAGGACACCAGCATGCAACTGAAAGCAGAAGTATACAGAATGTGAGCTCTGAATCGAGTTCCAAATCCTGGCTCCACCATGTGCCAGCTGTGTGACCTTGAGCAAGTGACTGAACCTCTCTGTGTCTCATCTGACGCATTTGTAAAACAAGAAGTGTAACAAAAACCTTCTCAAGTTTTTATGAGGATTAAATGAAGACACGTTGATAGAAGCCTTCATATGGTGTGTCACCCAGAGAGTCCTCAGGAAACTTCAGTTAGTATGATTTGGTTACATGGATGAATCCCTTCTATGACATTCCCAAGATATGGTGTAGATCACCCTTAAAAGTGGCATGTGACCAGACAAGAGTATGCTACCAAGAGAGTGAAAATGAGAAAGAAGGGACTGAGTAATATTTCTTAACAGATCAATCAGCAAGAATGACCCTTCTTAACCACAGCATCAGACAGCCCTCCCCCGACTCCCTCGGCACATTAGATAGAGATCATTGCTTGTGGGTCTGTCTCAGGGAAGGAGCTGTGTTTTATTCATCTTTGTCCCCTACAGAGCCAAGCACCTAGTAAGTTCCCAATCAACAGATGCTGAACTGAGCTCGTCTTACCTGCCCCTTACGATGGTGCAGCACTTCTTTAAACTCGGAAAAAAACAGAGAATAACTAAGCAAAGCAGACAAGGAATGTTCTCCCTCCTTTCTTAGGACTGACAAGAACCCCCAGCCAGTACATGTCAAAGGCCTTCCTTGCGTGTCTCCACGCAGGCTGGCAGAGTGTTGGTTAGGCAGACCCCCACCTCCCCACCCCGCCCCAGGTCCTACTATCTTCTAGGCGCCCTCTCTGAATTTTCCAGAATTCACATCAGGGAGTGTAGGCCTGCTGGTGGTGGCTCTCATACTCCTCCTTCTCCTCCCGTTTTTAAAGAGAAATTCACTAATGCTCATGTCTTCCCAGCAGCCTCAAGGCTTGAAGGAAACTGAGAAAAGTTCTTTCTTCAAAAGGAGGGGCAGACGCCTGAGTGAGGTATGGCTAAGAGTTGCATACCAGATATAAAACAACTACGACTTTTACGTAACTACAGATTTAATGATACGTAAAATCCACTATTTAAAGTAAGAAAAGCGGTTTTAAAGTCTTTGAATCTTTTTCACAGGGTAAAATATACATTCTGTAAAAAGAATAATGTGACAATAGGTACAATGGGAGTTAACGAGTCTTAGTACTCCCTCCTACGCGATTTTTCACTTCGCATCTCACCCTGGCAATTGAGAACCTTCCTCTACCTCACACAGACCTCCCTCCGAAGCCTGGTGTTTGCACACTGCCAAGTGCTACTCTGCAACCTGACCCAAGTCTAACAAAAGTCATGCAGAGAAACGGCACGCACCAGTGCATGTGAATCATAATTAGCTGAAGAAACGAAACAAACGCCCACCTACACACTAGCTGATGTCTCACCTGTCACCTGAGAACCACTCCCTGTATGAGAGCCTGGAGAATCTGAAGGGATATCACCTTGGATGCGGGGCTCCATTGCCTGCCTTGCTGGCCTTTGCTACGCGACCCTGCCAGCTCAGACACTCATGTGCTCTGGGACAATGCTTGGTCAACTGCACCTTCTGCGCTGCAACTTCAGGACAGTTTCTTACAGAAATAGGAAAAATAAAGAAGGAAAAAATATATTAACATGAAGTTAATAGGAGACCCTTGAAAATTTTAAAACATCTGCCACTAATTAGTGCTTGAGTTATTGATTGCTGTGTACTTAAGCAGCCCAAACTTAGTGGCATTAAAACAGCAACAATTGTCATTAGGAGAAGGAGGAAGAGGGAGAAGAGGAGAGAAATCTATTTCCAGGAGTTGGGTGGGATCAGCTAGGCAATTCTCACTCGGGGGTCTCCCATGAGGGCGCTATTGGATCAGGACTAGGGCTGGGGTATTCTTGAAGCTTCCTTACTCACAGGTCTGGCAGTCCATGCCCGCTGTTGGCTGTCCACTCAGCTCGGATTGCGGGCCAGAAAGCCTGCACATGGCTCTCCAAGGTATCCTGAGCAACCTCCCAGCAGGACGACTGGGTTCCAAGAGCAAGTATCAGGAGGAACAGCCAGGCAATCACCTTTTAAGACTAGCTCCTGGGGTCGTGCTGTGTCACCCCTGCTACATCATATTAATTAGGAGCAAGTCCCTATTGAAGAGAAGGGGGATTAGACTCTTGATTGGAGGAATATCAAAGAATATGAGGATGTCATTTTAACCCACCACAATTAGCATTGTCATACTGTTCCCTATTTGTCTCTTTCAGACCCATGACTCAATATTTAAAAGAAAAACTACAAATATTGGCATGCAAAATTAGATCTCTCTGCTTCTTTTTGCTCTGATAATTAACCCATTCCTCTCACACACTCTTTGATGAGTCAAAGCATTTTTGACAGCAGCTCCTCTTTCTCTTTCCAATCCCATTCCTAAATATATCCTCTTGTGTGTCCCTTAGGGGAAGACCACTCACCACAAGAAAACCCTAGACCAGTGTTCACAATAGGGAGACATGACAGAGGATGAGTTCGTTATCTTCCAAATACTCTTTCCATTCAACCACATTGTTACTATAATAGTAGCCACTGACTACTGTCATCTTTGCAATCCTGTCAGTCACCAAACCCAGAACTAATCTTCCATATATCAGGGCTCTTTTCCACACCACCTAGACTCAGTCCATGACTTGCCCTCTTTTTTCTGGACTGCCACCTTCTTCAAGGCTGTCCATTTCATCATTATCCCTTCACATTTAGTGGCCAAGAGGCGTACACTGGACACCATGCGTCTTGCTATTGGAGACCATGGTGGGACGTTACTGCAGGATCTCAAGAGGCAAAAGAAGTAAGGCTAAAAATCTTTGAAATAACAACCTGGAAGCATGTAAAACATAGCATCTCATGAACACAGGGTTCAATCATATTGTTTCAAAGCTAATTCATATAGTAATTAAAGCAGTCACAGCTTAGATACCTATGTGTATAAACTAAGGCAAGCACCCTTCCTTGAGAATCAGTAACTTTATTGCTACAAAAGTGCATTTGAGGGTTATCAGAATAGCTCAGCTGTTGAGCACTTGTCTACAATCATGAAGTCCAGGGTTCAATTTCCAGCACAGCCCGTGCAAACCCATGTGCTGAACTGCGGCACTACTGGTAACTGTCAGGATGGCTCAATGGTGAAGGTTCTCGCCACCCATGAGGAAAGCCTCCTATTTGGTTCCAGCCCGTGCAGCCTGCATCTGCCTGAGTGGAATGAAACCATGTCACAACTAACGATGTACAACTATGGACACTGTGCTGGGCCCTCCTTCCTTCTCTCTCTCTCTCTCTCTCTCTCTCTCTCTCTCTCTCTCTCTCTCTCTTTCTCCTATCAAGTAATAAAATAAATTTTTTTTAATCTTTTCAATCTTTTTCAAACCAATTTTTTTTAAAAAGTGCATTTGATTAAATGGCAGTTACCAGTTTTAAAAAGAGTTCAGCATTTCCATGAATTATCATGAAAAATAAATATTTTGTTTTTAAGCTCTTTTGTAGAAAAAAAAATCACAATTAAAAACCTTTTCCTCTTGATCTATTTTATACACGTATTTATTTATGTCATGTGTACTTATATCTCCTAAGTTAAATAAAACTTATTTCTTTGGCATATTTCTAATGTCCAAAAGCCCCTTTATGGTATCTAGACAGATTTCTTTCAAAACACTGTCACAGGCTGTTTGACAACTAGAAAAATAAAGAGAAATTAAATGACAAATACTAACGTCTTCATTTGATTCTAAAGTTTTTCTATGATGCTTTTGTGAATCTTTCTAAATGACCTACACCAAAGGCTACTGGCCCTTCAGATGTGCTTAATCCCACCCTTAACACCAACTGGCACTACAGGAAGCAGGGGTCTGGGCTCCCAGGCAGGGCTGAGCCCCCATGAAACACTTAATAAACAGGTGGTGATTGAGATACCTACTCACTCTCTCTGGCTCAACCACCTGGCAAATAAGTGCTATACCAGGTTTTCTGACTCAGCTATGATTTAGCTGAGGAATTCTTATCCCCAAGGGGCTTTATCTGAAAGTTCTTACACAAAATAATACTAAAAATACAAGGGCTACCCGGAAAAAATCCAGCCATTGTCAATATAACAGTTACAGGGCTGGATACTTTTCAGACAGCCCTTGAACATTCAAAGAGGAATTGCTATCAACACAAAAGATTTATATTCAAAACATATGTACAATATTAAATTCAATGTTTAACCTTAGATTGTTTTCTGGATACTATTATACACAAGGAAACAAAAATCATTTCTAAAGCATCTTCAAAACATAACTGGCAACATCAAGTTATATTTAGTTACCAGGCAAAGTGATCTATAAGCCAAGAACAAAAATCTAAATTATTTCAAAAGTGAGGATCTGCAGCAGCCTAGAATGTAGACATTGAAAATAAATAGCTCAATCAATAGTGCTTAGATTGCTGATTAAAAATTGAGGAGTGATTCGTCTTCTCCTTAGAACAAACATAAAAGAAAAAAAATGTATTGATGCATCTTTAGTAAAACATAAAAATTTATGTATGTCATAATTTTGAAACATATTCAAGGAAGAAGAACTGCAAAGAGCAGAAAAAAACTGAATTGGTCAAGTTAAAGGCAGTGTGATAGGAATGGCTATGTGCTCACAAGACTCATTTCCTTTTCCTACTTAGCACAGAGCCAAATAATATTTCTCAGCCTCCCTTGCAGTCAGCTTTGGCATGCTGTTGAGTTTTGACTCAGAGTGTGAGAGGGAATGTGTTACTTCTGGATGAAGTGTTTAAAAAGATGGTGTGCCTTCCTCACTATCTTTTTCATGAAGCCAGTATGCATATGCTTGGGAACCAAGGGAAGAGAGTAGAAATGGCCACTTTCAATTTTATACCAGATTTCTTAATGGGGGAAGCTTATTTTCCCACCCAAATCAAAGGATCAGTGAGTCTGGTAGTCCTAATGCTTGAAGGAGAAATTCTAGTAGGGAATACAGTTTGGTTTTGTTATGTTAGAAGCTGAGACTTTTCCATGACCAGTCTGGGCTCTCTTTACAATTGACCCAACAAGTTGAAGAAAGGATCTCTGTACTGACAAGGTGACAGGGAGGCATTGGATATGTGACTCAGCAGATATCAGGAGCACTGGGTCTGGAACCCAGCAAGCTGAATGGGATCCCTCTTAACACTCCTGGCCCAATACCTCCTGGTCGATGGTAAACTGAGGCAATGCAATAAAGACAAAACAATCAAGGTTTCAGATCCCACACAACTGAAGGTTTCAGTTATCCTACCAGGTAAAGGACACCCTGTGGCTGAAATGTTAGAAACTAGAGGAACATGGAATGGGAGCTCTTCTTCCTTTCATTGCTATGTTCTGCCACCATTGTCTTCTGCCTTTGGGCCTCCGTACAGGCTGCCTTGAGGCAAAAGCTGTAAATGTTCACTAACTATTCACATGCCCCTCTACATCAAGTTACCAATATCTTAGCTAATTTAACTTTATGAACTTGCTATAAAATGAAAGTGGGTAGAACCTCTTTCCAGTTTTTCCTGCATTATTTTTCACATGAGTTCAATGTACTGCCTCAATAAGTTAAATAAGAAAAGCCACATATGTATAATATAATGGAATGTTATTCAGCCATTAAGAAAACAAGGACATCCTGCTGTCTGTAACATCAATGGACCTTGAAGACATTAACTAAGTGAACTAAGTCAGGCAGGGAAACACAAATACTGTATGATCTCACTTACTCATGAAATCCAAAAACAAACAAATAACTTGTAGAAAAAGAGATCAGATTTGTGGTTATTGGAGGCAAAGATAGGGGAAGAAGGAATTGGAGAAAGTTGGTCAAAAGATACAAACTTCCAGCTACAAGTAAATTACCACTAAGGATATAATGTACAGCACAATAACTAGGTATCCCTGCCATATGATATATACAGAAGCTGTTAAAAGAGCAAATCCTAAGCTTTTTTTTCTTTTATTTATATGAGATTATGGATGCTAACTAAACTTATTACAGTAATCATTTCACAATATATTTAAGTCAAACCATTATACCACATGCCTTAAGCTTATACAGTGTTGTATGTCAATTATGTCTTAATAAAACTAGAAAGAAAGAAATAAAAACACTCCAAAGTTAAAAAGAAAAAAAAAACACAATTATCTCAATGGTGAGAGAGTCCTAAAAATGTTTATGTCTTTTTGAGTCAGACTATTTCTAGGAATTTATGGAATCTATAGAAATTATAAAGACAAAATGTATACACATCAAGGTATTCATTGTGGTATTTTATGTAACTGTCAAAACTTGAAAGAACCTAAGCATAAACCAATAGACAAACGGTTAAGTAAATTATGGAAATTTTATAAAACAGAATATTATAAAGTCACTAAAAGTGTATTTACAAAGAAATATTAATGGCATGGGGGAAGATAGTTATGCAAAACAAGTGGGAAAAGTCCATATACAGTCCAATCTATATTAGATAAAACTTTCTAAAGTCTATTTGTTAATGTTTTTTGTTTTCAGTTAGTGCTATAATCTGAATGTGTGTTTCCCCTGTAGATGTAAGAAACGTCCAAACCTGTAGAACAGGCATGTCCAACCTACAGCCCAGGACAGCTTTAAATGAAACCCAACACAAATTCTTAGAACATTATGAGATTCTTTTTGCCACCTTTTTTTCCAGCTCATCAGCTAGTGTTAGTGTTAGTGTATTTTATGTGTGGCCCAAGATAATTCTTCTTCCAGTGTAGCCCAGGGAAGCCAAAAGGTTGGACACTGCTGCTATAGAGGATTTTTATAAGTCTGTTTGAGTCAAACTGATGACATATGCCAAGAAGCAAGATCTCAAATGCTCCTGAGAGTAACAGTTTTGCATCATCTTTTATGGACTTGAGATTAAGGAGATAATGTAAGGAAAGTTACATGGAGGTGGGAGAAAACAAGATGGAGATGAGAGTACAGGATAGTTAACAAGAAGATGTGCTCTCTTGAGTGTAGTTATGGTTTACTTCAAAGGTGTGTTAACCAAGATGCAAAGGGCATGCCTGGGGCATGACTGCCCACCATGATCTACTCAGTTAGGAATTTATGATTAGATCACCCTGTGAGGTTATTTTCCATAGAACCCCTTTTTTGTACACACCTCAAAATCAGGAAGTGGAGGCTATGGGAGATGCTTAGGTCCTGAGGGCCCTCCTATTTGGGATTAGCACCCTAATAAAAGAAACCCCAGAGAGCTCCCTAGTTCCGTCCACCATATGAAGACACAGCAAAAAGGCATCGTCTGTGAACCAGGAAGCCCTCACCAAACATCAGATCTGCCAGTGCAGTGATTCTGGACTTTTCCATTTCCAGGACTGTGAGAAGTAAATGTTTGTTATTTATAAGCCACCCAGTCTGTGATATTTTGTTACCGCAGCACATATGAACTAAGATGATGAAAATGGGCCTATGACACTTTTACAATCACATTCAAAAAAGAAAAATAAGGATTTAACTCATATATAACTTTTATCTTAGATTTCTATTCCTGACATATAATTAGAACACCAGGAAGTGAATAAGTAAGTTTAGGCTTTCTAAAAATCTTAAGAGAATGTGACAAAATTGATTTTTAATAAGTCTAATCCTTCCAGCCAAGACCTGGCAATAATGTGGCCATGATCTTAGCACAGAGCAGCAGGCCTGATGTCTGGATGTTTTTCCACAGATTGTATTTTCTCTAGGTCCCCTGACTTAAAAACAAAACAAAACAGAACATGGGCATTCACTAGTTCTTTTCCTTACATCCTGAAAAGTACCAAAGAGCCAAAGAGATTGTTGTAGCAAAAGTCTACAAAAAAGTACACAGGTTCAGTTTGCTAATTTGATATGTAACTACAGCCATTTTGAAATAAACAACTAACTATAGGAATTATGTCATAAGAATACATAACGCATTATAGTCAGTGAAGATCTCAAAACCAACTGTATTGTGTTACTCTTAAATGTAAAAAATAGAAATAAAAAATAAATGAAAAGAAACAGACTCTTTTGTGCAATAAGATGCTCTATGAGTAAATTATTGCTAGTGCAAAAGTAATTATGGTTTGAGCCTATAACTAGGCTCAAACACATCTTTATTTATCAAAATAGGAACAACACATTTTTACCAACGAGAAATAAGTTTGTGTATCCATGCTTCAGGAGTCAAGGAAATCTTGGAAAGCATTTTCTGCATCCTGCTGGTTATGGAAGCGTATTCCCTACAAAAAGTTGTCGAGATGTTAAAGAAGTTGTAGTCAGTTGGCGAGAAGTCAGGTGAACATGGCAGATGAGGCAAAACTTCATAGCCCAATTCACTGAACTTTAGAAGTGTTGGTTGTGTGACGTGCAGTTGGGCGTTGACATGGAGAACTGGGCCCTTTCTGTTGACCAATGCTGCCTACAGGCTTTGCAGTTTTCAGTGCATCTCATCACTTTGCCGAGCACACTTCTCAGATGTGATGGCTTTGCCAGGATTCAGAAAGCTGCAGGGGGTCAGACTGCAGCAGACCACCAAATGCTGACCATGACCTTTTTTTGGTGCAAGTTTGGCTTGCCCCCCTGAGCTGGTCATTGTTGGTTGTCATATCAAATCCACTTTTTATCACACACCACAATCTGATCAAGAAAGAGACAATACTTCAAAATGACCATTTTTGTGATTTCTGGTCAACTCAGGAGGCACCCACTTATCCAGCTTTTCCACCTCTCCAACTTGCTTCAAATGCCGAATGTGCATAGAATGGCCAACATTGGGTTCTTGAGCAACTCTCATATAGCTGTAAGAGGATCAGCTTTGGTGATTGCTCTCAATTGCTCGTTGTCAACTTCCAACGGCTGGCCACTACGCTCCTCATCCGCAAGGCTCTCGTCTTGAACCACCACTGCACTGTACATTTGTTAGCAGTCCTAGGCCAAATGCGTTGTTGATGTTGCAAGTTGTCTCCAGTGATTTACGATCCATTTGGAACTCAAATAAAAAAATTGCTCAAACTTGCTCTTTGTCTAACATCATTTCCATAGCCTAAAATAAAAATATAAACAGCAAGTAATAAGTTATTAGGAAAAAATAATAATAAAGTGAGAAATGTGCACTAAAATGATGTATAACATAACCACATTTATTTAAGAATGCATTCCAATATCAAAAGGCAAATTTCAATAATGCAAAAACCACAATTACTTTTGCGCCAACCTAATAGAAAAGTCATTATCCTGAATAGAATGATGACAACTATAGCAGAATGGGAGGATGGATAAAGGGACAAATAAAAAAGACTACTTTCCTGAACTCTCATCCAGTGATCTGATTGTTTCCTGGATCATACAGCAAACATGCCTTAGAAGAATGCATTTACTTCCAGTGGTGCCCTTTGGACGATAATTACATGACCTCAATTTCCTTCTATGCCCAAAGATCAAAACTGAGGTTAGTTCTTCCCCTGTTTCCTACAAGGAGGCCACAAAAGTATTCAAGCACAAGTGTTTTACTCAAAAACAAATACAACTGTGTCAAGAGCCAGAGGACAGTTAGAATCTCCTGTGAGTTCCTTTTATCACTTGAATTCCAAATTTTTAGGTCGATTTCTCCCATTGTAAGGATTTCCTGTGCCAAATCAATTAATTACAGATTTATGGGTCTCATTTTCCTTCCACTCAAAACAAAATGAATCCCTATCACATTAGAATTTCAATGTATTGTTCCTCTATGAGAAAATCATGCTCACATATCTAACCTCCAGAGTAAGATTCACCTTTGTTTTTTAAAGCATTTTACAACCATGACTAAACTAGCAATCAAAATAAATATTAAATGAAGCAGATAACTGTAAAATTGCTTAATACCACATTCATATTGAACTCTAAGTATATGCTGTCAACTAAAAAAGAACTCGTCGGCACTGTATGGTGTTTTATAGAACATTGGCATGTTTCATTGTTCTCTTTGCCCAGTCTTGCTGTGCTGCAACTCGTTTAGCTAGGATGAAACCAGAGCAACACTCTAAAAGTCACAAATATGATCTCAACACTTCCCTTTTTGAACCCTTCACTGGCTTCCATTATCCTTTGAGTGAAGTACACAATCCCCAACATGGCTCCCAAGTTCCCAAATTATCTGGTCTCCTGACTTCCTCTCCAGTTATAAAAGCTGCCTCTTGACCTTCATATTCCATGTTCCTGCCTAGCTAGCGCTTCTCAAAAATGCACACTGCCTCCTTCCTATGATCTTTGCACATGCTGTTCTATTGTAGAAACTTAGTGTTCACCCTGCATCCATGTCTTCCTAGTTCTTAAACTCTACAAGTATGGATCTAGGAGGATCACATGGTTTATTTTTACCAGTGATGTTTGAGCAAAAGTGAGAGCCATCTTTAGTCCAAGGACTTAAGAACAGGCCTGAGATTTCCACATTCTGAGTTACTCACTGTCTCTCCCATCTGTGCACCTGGAGTTGAAGGGCTGCAGAGTTGCAAGATGGAAGCAGCCTGGGTCTGAGTCACTGCTTTGAAGAAAGTCATACCGAAGGGCTGCCTCATCCACCTTGAACTTGATGGGAATAAAAAGTAACCTTTTATTATGTTACATAGGGGTGTGTGTGTGGGGGGGGGGTTCCTACTACAGCAGCAAGCATTGATTTTACCCAATGACCTCTTAGCCTATAAAATGTTCTCTCCACCTTTCCATCCTCACTTCCCACCACATTCAGTTTTCACCTAACTTCTGTTCTTCTTTAAATGTCAGTATAAATCTCTTTCTCTAGGATTCCTGTGCTCTCACAGCGGATCTCATATTTCTTCAATGAATTTGTTCATCATATTTCATTATAATGACTCTATTAACATTCTTTATTTCTATATGGACTATAAGGTCCAAAAGGGCAGGGACTCAGTTGACATCGTTCCCCATTGTATCTTCAGTGTTGACATGCTATGTCACATAGTACAAGTGCCAAATCGCTATTTGAAGGTGAATGAATGAACAGGGACTTGGTTTTCAACCATTGTGAATGTCAGTATGATTTTGCTCATTGAGGCAATAAACTTTGATTGAATATCTAAGAGACTATACAAATGGTCAATGGCTAAACAATAGGTAAAAATCAAACTCTGATCTGCACTCTGTAGCAACCAGTCCAGGACACCAATACAGTATCTGCAGTAACCAGCCCAAGAAACCAACCTGCCTATAAACCTGTGAGACCAGTAGGAAGCCAGACCAGTGTCTCTATCAACCAGTCTAGGAAGCCAAACTCGAACTTCTGTCACAATGGGCCCACGTGGCCAGGACTTAATTAATAACTGACAGCTCCTCTAACTTTTGTCCCCACCTCTAACTTAGGACCAGCTGGAGAAAGCCAAATGTGCACGCTAAAGCAATCCCATGGGAAAAGCGCTTCTAGTTAGCCTGCCTGCAGCTTCCCATCAGACCAGCCCTGAAGTGCTGGGACAGGTCATCTTTTGACTCCCACTTATCCACATAAGAATGGGCCTTCGCCCTAGAACACTTCCTTTCCAAGAGATAACCAGTGAGTCCTCACAGCCTGTGAAGCTGATCACCTTGTGTGGGAATATTTTTCCCTATTTCAAGCTTCATGAATGCTCCTTTATCTGTGCTTAAAGCATGAGTATCATATGGCATGCGGCCAACCCCACTGCTATATCAGTCCTCCGTAGGGAGGGGACAGGGTCCTTGCACTGCAGCACAAGAGGGGTACACATAGACAAATTATCCTGTGTTGGCCACAGGGAGAAACCCACTAGCCATAGAGAATCAGACCCCTCTATTGTTGCTGATGTTGCTCTGTCTCATCTCTGTGTGAGTAAAGCATTGTTCCACCCAGTACTTGACTGTGTTGTTTTCCTTGGTGGCTCTGATACCAAGTTTCAATGTGCAGAAGTGGTTAGAGTACCCCCTGGATGGGTAAGTAACCCATCCCTGTGGAATGGAAACCAGTGCATAGTGCTCTACATGAACCCTTCCATTTATTTCCACCCGAAAACTTCCCTACTGCCCACCTTTGAACCTCCGCCCAAATGTCAGTGATGGTGGCTGGCTCCCTGGCCACAGCAGGGCCAAACCCAAATCAGCCTCTAGTGCTTCATGGAACTTGCACACAGCATCAGCCTCACCTGGGAACTCGTTAGAGATGCAAATTCTCTGGCCTCATCCCAGACCTACTGAATCAAAAACTCTGGGGGTGGGTCCCCCAATCTGTTATCCAGGTGCTGTTGGTGCTAACGTTTGAGAACCACAGCAATATAATCAGATTTGAATTTCCTTATGTCGCAAAGGCATTTATCCTTGGGAGCCTATTCATAAGTGACACCAGAAGATTCCTTTCCTGGTAGAAGGTCCCCCAGTCTGTTATTCCCGCCACCACTGCTACCAAGCGCCAGACAAGCCTCAGCAGAACAGCAGGGACAGCACATGCCTTCCTCTGGAACTCATGCCTTTTGTAAAACACAGCAATTCACTTCGCAGCATGCTGCATGCATTTCCTTCCCTTCTTTTTCTGTGCCACCTGGTATTATGATCTATTAGAAGACAAACACACCCATTTTGGCTGTGCCTTGTTACTAACTGTTCCTAAGAACCAGCCAAATTATCCTTATGACATGGTTTCCTTCCTACTGAAGGTTGCTTTATATTTTTAGAGATTTCTGCGTGTTGGTCTAACATGAGGACATGAATGTCCTCTAAGCTGAAATCTCACTTTATAGAAGCAAAAAAATCTGAGTCCAGATCAGAATAGCAGTTGCCAATATGGATGGATTTCGCTCCAGGCTCAAATATATTGGTTTGCAAGTGCCTTGGAACACAGAAGACTAGAAAGGTGAAGAGGGAAAATTTTGCCTTCAAGGTTTTAACTTCCAAGTTGAAACATCCTGATTTAGAAACCTTACTAAACAAGCTTCTTTTTATTTTTGGTGTTTTTCAGCTTTTACTTTTTTCAGAAGCATCACAGTGGTTTCAAACAGTTGGAAACAGAAACAGATCTAGGTGTGGAAGCCTCCAGCAAGCGTATCCAAACTGCAGCCTATGGCCACATGCAGCTCAGGATGGCTTTGAATGCAGCCCAACACAAATTCGTAAACTTTCTTAAAATGTTATGAGAATTGAGTTTTTTGAGGGTTTTTTTTTGGGGGGGGGAGCTCATCAGTTATTTTTTAAATATTAGTGTATTTTATGTGTGGCCCAAGATAATTCTTGTTCCAGTGTGGTCCAGGGAAACCAAAAGGTTGGACACCCCTGTGTCTAAAGCTTAAACAACCTCAAGATTCTTCTTATTTGATAAAGATACCAGGTTGGATACAAGGTGAAGGACAGCAGAAATTGGCTGTCAAAATAAAAAATTTTAGGGGAAGCCGGGATGGCTCAGTGGGTTGGGCGCTCACTTTGCAGCGCCAGGGACCGAGGATCGAATCCCGGCCCCGGCCCGTGCGGAACCATGTGCTGAGCTGGGGAGTGCCCCCAGTTCAGTTCTCTCTCTGTATCTCTCTCTCACTCTCTGTCAAAAGTAAATGAAAATATATTTTAAAAAAAAAGTAAAATAAAATAAAAAATTTTAGAAACAAATATCACAAGCATAAAGCCCAGGAGAAAATAATACAGAAATAACTATAATATAAAAATTAATACAAATTACAGTCCTGATGCATCTCAGTAATGCTTCCTTCCTCCATTTTTGGTTGCATTCTCTTTGATCACCTCTTCATATGACAAAGTAGTGTGACTGGGGGAGTCAGGAGGGGGCATCAAATATATGGTGATAGAAAGAGAGCTGACTCTGGGTGGTGAGCACATAATGCAAGGTATAGACTATATAATGTAAAACTGTACACCTGGAACCTGTGTAATTTTTACCAACCAAAGTCACCCCAATAAATTTAACTATTTAAAAAATGCTGCAACATCAAATACAAGATCAAAGACCTTTTCTCTAGCATGGTTGATCAAATTGTTTTATTGATCATTTAGAAAACTCTTAGCATCACAATCATTATTGATAATGTTTTAGGAATTGTCAAATCTGAAAAGATTTTTATCAAGTTTCCTATATATTTAAGGTTTAAAAATTGGAAGACTTTTTCACAGACTGGCTTTAGGCTCCATACCCTTTCCAGGGGTGTCCAACCTCTGGCTTCCCTGGGCCACTTTAGAAGAAAAAGAATTGTCACGGGCCACTCATAATATACACTAACACTAACGATAGCTAATGAGCTAAAAAGAAACAATGCAAAAGAAACTCATCATGTTTTAAGAAAGTTTACGAATTTGTGTTGGGCCACATTCGAAGCCGTCTTGGGCTGTGGGTTGGACAAGCTTGCTATGGACTGTGCTTATTGTCCCCTCCTCACACACGGTACTACTGCTCCTTTGAGAGCAGCAGACTGGGCCGCTCCTCTGTGAGGACTACCAGCAATAACTGAACTGTAGACAGACATGAGTGCAAACCAAATAAGTATATTCCACTAAATTCAAATTAGATGTGTCCCCAACTCAACTTTCCCTTAGTTCCCCAAAACGTCCCCGGCCACTAGAACTCCAGCCATGTGAGGGGCAATGTACCTGAGGAGAAGGTGGAGTAGAGAGAGGCTCACCTCTCTGAAGTTTGTACATTGCATAGCATATGACCGACCATATGAACACATTGCAAGGGCTCCTGAAGCTAAGTTTCCTTAGAAAATCCACCTGCAATTAAGCATGAGAAGCTGCGTTTGAGTCCTGGTGCACCTGGGCAGGTGAAGCTAAATTCTGGACCTTTCACTGACAACTGAGGAAAAGGAGGGATAGAAAGAGAGGAGGAGATGATGTACAGAAGGTGATAAGGAAATACCAGTGGCCTGAGGCTGGTGTAGGAGTATGAAACGGGAAAAGTGCATTGAAGAATCTGAGTATTTTTAGAGGCAAATGTGCTCTCTTGTTCATCTTAGGCTAGTCTGCAACGTGGAGCACGCACATCCACCAAGCGAATTTGTCATAAATGATTAACTTCTGGAAGAACAATTCATTTGACCTCTCCAGCTGAGCAAACAGAGCTGCAGCGACTAAAAGAGCCAAAGGCAAAGCTTCCGGGACACTGAACGCATTTTCATGAGAGTCATTTGATGTCACAGGAGCCTGAGGAAAGCCTGGGTAATGGCGTCTCTAACTAAAGGAAAAGAAGTCTTCAGGCCTGGTTTTCTGGTGACAGTCAACAAAAGATACAGAGAATAGTTTCAGGGCTCAAAGGTTGATTTTGCTGCAACTTTAAAAACATGGACCTATGCATTCTTAAAAGGAGAGTGTGATTTAGATTCCAATTTCTGGGATGTCAACAAAGAAACTGAAAGAAGGTCGCCAAACAGTGCCAGGAACCATCTAGTAATGCTATGTGCAAGTTTTGGGTAATTCTGTGCTTCTCTCCTAAGTGCTCAGCCATCAACATTTATACAAAATAGCTTTTAGCTTAAGGGTTCATTGGGATACAGAATGCAAATGTGCAACCGTATTAATTCCAAGTTTCCTTGTTCCATGTAGTTTTTTATCACAAGCAGATTTTTAAATAACAAGTTAAGTATCCCTGACTTCAGGGAATTCCTGTTTTATTCAGATATAATTTTGCAAGGACTTTCACAAATAAAATGCAAATGAGAATAGAGAAAATTAATTAGAAACAAAGATTAGAATTCTTTTCATTAACTCCTTCAAAATCAACATTCCGCCAAAAGAAAACTTGACAAAATGTTAATACAGTAAAATTAAAATTCAAGTCACCACTATTTTCTTTGCCATGACCTTGCTAAACTAAAATTAATGATCTGGTCAACCCAGAGACCATGTCTTAAAGGGCATTTTGTCCTCTAAGATGAAGGTCAGAATTCTGTTCTGAAGCCTGTACCTGACCCATGGCTATTAAAAATGCCAGTGTTCTCCCTTTAGGCTCTGGAAGCCAGCACCCACTGAACAATGATTCAACAGCCCTAATGGATTATTGATTTCTTTGGACAAGGCATCAAATACATGGCAATTCCTGTAATATATTTTTAAAAATAATTTCAGCTTTACTTTAAATTATACCCATATGATACACACATATGGTCCCCTATGATTTTATCTTAAGTTTAGAAAGTTGAAGAGATAGAAATAACATGAATCATCATTTAAAACAAAATGCATTCAAGTTTATAGCACCTACATTATATCACTGTATGCAATACATTCTTTTAAAAAATAAAACTTTGGGGGAAGCTGGGATGGCTCAGCACATTGAGCGCTCACCTTGTACCCCCAGGGTCTGAGGATTGAGTCCTGGCCCCAGACTATACAGACCCATATGCTGAATTGGGGTGTGGCCTCCCATGTGGGAGGCAACCAGTTCGGTTCCCACTGGGGCAAGCTTCCTATATAGAAGGCCCCTGGCCTGGTTCCTGCCCTGTGTGGTCCCGCGCCCTCCTGTGTGGAATGAAAATATGTCAAAAACTAATGATGTACAACTATGGAGACTGCTCTGGGCCCTCCCCCTTTCTCTCTGTATCACTCTGTCTCCCTCTGTCTCTCTCTGTCAAAGCAAAATAAATATTTAAAAAATAATAAGTAAATAATAAAACTTTTTAAAGTTTGAAATAAAAGTGTGATTATCACAGAATGCTTGGAAAAGAAAAAAAAATGGAGAAAAAAAGAACTAAAATATCTACCATCTAGATAGAACCATGCCAAACCTATGTGTTCATCTTTTATTATTTTTGCTCTTCATATTTTTTACACATATGTGTCAATATGTGTAGTCAAGATTTTATATGCTGATTTTCAGTTTTTTCCTGATAAATAAAATAATATTTGCTTGTTGTCGATCATCAAAATATAGAAAATCATACAGCTAAAATGTCACCATTCACGGTTGGTGTAATTCTTTACATTATTTTTTCTTTTTTAACCTTAACAAGTAAATGTGTTTACAGTCCTCTTTAGAAGATTCTTTAAGTGCAGTATAAGAAGTAAAACATGAAATGGCCCCTTTCCTCTCCCCCATCCATGCCTGCCATTCCTACTCTATCTCAGTGGGCATTTATGTTTGTTCTCCTTTGTTTATTATAAATAATGCTGAAAGGAAACATCTTTGTACATGGCCTTATCTACATATGCAAGTATTTCTTTAAACAAACTTCTAGATTTAGAATCCCTAGATCAAAGGAGGTTAATTGTGATATTTGCAATTTACTCGTACATTCTAATCTAATGGTGTGACTGCTTGCTCAGGTATATCCTTGCCCACAAATTACAAGGGAAGGTCATTAAATTTGCAAAACGGGGTTATCAGAGAGGGGGGAGTCTTAGTGCACACAGTTTGATTATGTGACTTACTATTGGTGTATGTGACAAAATTTTAACCTATTTACATCTATGTTCTTTCAGATATCACCAAAGAAGCATATCAAATATAAAGAAAAACCCAAGTATGGATAAACTTGAATTTTGCACTGTCATTAAGTTCCTCACAAAACATGGGAAAACACTTCAAACCATTCTGGAAGAGAGGTTATAAGTTTACAGGGACTATTGCCCTGGGAAATCCATGGTTTACAAGTGGCCTAGCCTTTTCAAGCAAGGCAGAGAGATGATCGCAGACGACCTCTGTCCGTGATGCCCTGTTGAGACCACTTCCTCAGACATTGTCAAAAAAGTTGGAAAACTTGTAGTGGCAGATGCTCGATTAAATGAAAACAGGCTTGCAGAAATGAATGGAGTAGTACCTACAATCATTCTGAACATTCTTCATCAACACCTAAGGACGTCAAAAGTCAGTGTAAGATGGGTACCAAGAATGCTCACGCTGCTTCAAAAACAACAGCGTGTTGAGTGTTCACAGCAGTTTTTGGACCTCTGCAGAGGCAACAAGGATGAAGTTTTAAACCAGATTGTCACTGGAGATGAATCTTGAGTTCATCATCATGAGCTTGAGTCAAACCAGGAGTCCATGCAATGGCATGAAAAGGGCCCCCCACCCCTAAGAAGTTCAAAGTGTCTTAATCTACTGGAAAAATCACGGCTACTGCTTTTGGGAATATCTGGAGGGTATCCTGCTGATTGATTACAAGGATAGGGTGTCACAATAACTGGAGAGTATTATCCCAGTCTATTGAAACAGTTAAAAGAATCTGAGAAGGGGAAAAGAAAAGGAAAATGGATGCAAGGGGTGCTGTTTTCGCACAACAACACACCTATGCACAAGAGCAATGTTGTGTTAGCTACTCTTCACAACTGTAGCTTCTAAATGTTAACCATCCTCTCTACAGTCCAGACCTGGCTCCATCTCATTAATATTTGTTCCCAAGTATTTTAAAAAGAAACAGCTTTGACGAAAAGTTTACAGACAACAAAGAGATTAAAGCTGCAATTTCAGCATATTTTGAGGGCAAAAGCAAAACTTTTTTTTTGAGGGTATAAATTAACTTATTGAAAAATCTGAAAAGGATATTAGGGTTCAGGGTAAGTATATTGAAAAGAAAAAATAATAGTGTTTTTTTTATCTTTCTTACCTTAAATCTGAGAATTGCTTGACCACCCCCGGATAAATTGTAGCTATAATTCCTATTTCCCTAACTACAAGCAAGGTTAAAGCATCTTTTCATTTGCTCTTTGGCCATTTGTATTTGTTTTTGTTTGTTTGTGTGTCTGTTTGTTTTTTTATATATAAATTTCTTATTCTTATCTGTTCATTTGTATTTTTTTAATTGATTTTTAGGAGCTGTATCCAGTATTTTCTGGATACTAATAATCTACTCCCTGTCTGCCAAGTGTCTTAACTTTTTGCAACTACATTTGTTATGAAGATATTTGTTATTTTTTTATGTAGTCGCATCTATAAATCATTTCCTTTGGGGTTCTGGGTTTCATAACTTGCTTTGGAAGTCTTTGTCATCCTCAATATTATTTTTAAAAATGAAAGCGTTTTATTTTAATATTTTTATGATTCTGCTCTTAAGGCTTAGCTCTTTATTTCTGTTTCTAGTATGAAGGGCCTAATATATTTCCAAATAGTTTAATGTTCCAACGTTTTTTATCAAATTGTTAAAATTTGTGTTCTGCATCTAATAGTACATTTTGAACGACTCCAACTTTAAAGTATATTTTGGTGCAGAATGGTGGCCTTCTTACCCCATTGTTCTTTTTGTTGTTTCAACTTTTATGACTATTCTGTGCTTTCTCTTTCAGAGGAGTTTTGTAATTATTCTACCCATAATTTCTCCTGGTATTTGATTGGGAATGTCCTGAATTTATAGATTAATTTGGCAGATGGTAAGACCCTTATAATATCAAGCCTTGCCATTAAGAGCATGCCATATTTCTCTAACATATAACAATTACTTTGTATGTTTCAATAAAAGTTTACAATTATTTTCATATAAGTCTTACATATTGAGGGATTTGTTTCTTGACAGAGAAACAGTTAGGAAAATCTTAACTGCAAACATTGGCATGAGAAAGGTGTGCGCAAATATGGACCCGAAGGAGCCCACCGATGAACAAAAGCAAAGGACAGTTGAAGTTTGCCAAGACCTTTTGGAGAGGCAAGACAATGTTTTGGGCTGTGTTGCCCCTGGTGATGAAACATGGGTATACCAATACAGCCCTGAAACAAAGGGTCAAAGTGTACAATGGAAATCAGCCAATTCTCCATGACCAATAAAGTTCTGTCAGTCCAAATCAAGAGTCACAGTGATGTTGCTAACCTTTTTGATATCAGAGGGATTGTTCATTATGAATTTGTACTAAATGGACAGTTAACCAAGTTGACTATTTGGAAGTGCTGAAAAAAAGGCTGTATGAAAAGGTTAGATGAGGGGAAGCCAGGATGGCTCAGTGGGTTAGGCGCTCACTTTGCAGCCCCGGGGACAGAGGATCGAATCCTGGCCCTGGCCTGTGTGAACCCATATGCTGACTTGGGGAGTGCCCCCAGTTCAGTTCTCACTGGGTGAAACCCCAGCCCAGTTCCTGCCCTGTGCAGCCCTGCGCCCACCTGTGGAATGAAACTATGTGGAAAGACCGATGATGTGCAACAATGGAGGCTGTTCTGGGCCCTCCCACTTCTCTCTGTCTCTGTCTCTGTATCTCTCTCTATGTCAAAAACAATAAAAATAAATCTTAAAAAGAAAAGGTTAGATGAAATAGACCTGAACTTTTTGCCAACAACTCATGGCTCTTGCATCATGACAATGCACCAGCTCACACAACACTGTCTGTGAGGGAGCTTTTAGCCAGAAATAACTGTATTGGAACACCATCCCTACTCACCCGATCTGACCCGCAATGACTTTTTTCTTTACCCGAAGATAAAAGAAACATTGAAAGAAAGATATTTTGATTACATTCAGGACAACAAGTATAATACAATGACAGCTCTGATGGCCATTTCAGAAGAGTTCCAAAATTGCTTTGAAGGGTGGACTAGGTGTTGGCATCGGTGCATAGCTTCCCAAGGGGAGTACTTTAAAGATGACTGTAGTGACATTTAGCAATGACGTATGTAGTACTTTTTCTAGGATGAGTTCACAAACTTAATTGTCAAACTATGTAGTGTTCATCCATCATTGTACAATGTATATAAGGAAACATACAATCATGCTTTTTTAGAGCAGTTAAAAGATAAGATGGATTTCCTAATTTCCTTTTAGAGAGGAGAACGCTTCTGAATCTTGGTTAAGATTTTCTGACCTTTTAAAGGTATCCATTTACTCCTTCCTCCTCAAAACAGTGTCCATCCTAAAAACTTCTACGGAATCTCTCACAAGGCAGAAAGCTGACGATTCACACTAATGTCTACATGAAAAGGAAGTCTCCCCACTTGGGGAGTAGAAACTGGACCTCCACTGTACCCCAGATAGAGTTCACTAGATTCTCCCTCCTCTGGATCATCGTTTGTCTCCAGCAGCACTCTGTTAATGCCATGTGGGTGGAGGGACTCTTCCCTGTACTCTCGTTTTTCAGTTTGCAAAAAGTCATTATGATGCACATTAAGTGATAATTCTTTTTAGAGACTAAAATCATAATTGTCATGTAAAATGAACATACATTAAGGATTTATTTAACTCATCAATTCAATTAATGAGGAAACCAGTAAGATATTACAACCGGTCCAAAGGAAAAGCCAAAGAGCAGATACAACTATAAGTCTCAAACAGTGGGGGAAGCCAGGATGGCTCAGCAAGTTAAGTGCTCACTTTGCAGCCCTGGGGACCAAGGAGCAAATCCTGGCCCCGGGCCATGTGGACCCATATGCTGAACTGGAGTGTGCTTCCCACGCAGGAGGCCCCAGCCCAGTTCCTGCCCCGCGTGGCCCCCACCCACCTGTGTGGAACAAAACCATGTCGAAAATTGATGACGTACAACTATGGAGACTGCTCTGGGCCCTCCCTCTTCTCTATGTCTCTCTATGCCTCTGTTTCTCTCGGTCTCTGTCAAAAACAATAAAATAAAATTTTTAAAACATTTTTTTTTTAAGTCTCAAAAAGTGCTAAAATGAATCTGGTTAATAGATGCAAAACTTGCTCTTCCATGAGGGTGAGAGGGGATCAATTGTATCTACACCAAAGTTTATTTCATGCTATAAACAAGAATCATGTTCACTACTATTGGTTATCTATAATTTGCAGAATTTTAAAATAGCTCAAAGACAATGAAAGTGTAGAGAGAATCTAGGAAAGTATGCTATACAAGATAGCTGGTAATCTGGCCCATTTCAAAGGCATTCACAATTTTTCTGATGTGCTTACCTTAACAGCTTCAGGTTCAGCTTACCTTATAAACTAGTAGGGACTTCTTTACCATATATGGTAGTTTGTGACTACCTGGGATTTCCAAATACAATATATTCTGGTCTCCTGATAACCCAGGTATCCTGCGAACTTCTGTTATATCAAGCTTCCTTGGATACCAGCTAAGGAGCCACTTGGAACTTTCCCTCAGATTAGACTTGTCCTGGATGAGTCTTCCATCTTCTACCTTTTAACTACACACAATAGTCACCAGCTATTCAAGTGTTCTTCAGATATCAAGATACAAAGGACTGAATTGTTATTTGCAATGGCTGTGTGTGGGCCACCCTTTTTTTTATTCCAGTTTGTCTAACAAATATGTTGTATTCCCCTTCAGGGGCATAAGAAATAGTTGTACATGTTTTAATCCCTCCAACTGAAATAATTCCAGTACTAACCAACTCTCTCAATCTCTTCATTGGTATATGTGGATTCAATCTTTTCCTGAACCTAGAACTGCTCCGACCTCTTTGCCATAGAGGAAGCTTCAGAGATTGAGCAGTAAGCTACATGGCTAAGAGGAAAGCGGTCTTTCTTTATACATGGGATGTGGACTGTGACAGAAAACCCTTAACATCTTTACAGTGTCACTTGTATCATGATCACTTTTTCAAGAATTAATGTCAGAGATTATATTCATTATTAATTACAATCCTGACTAAAGTCTTTTTGAGGTCATTATCATTTTCCCACTTACTAGATAAAGCAACTAAAGTGTGGGGAAGCCGGGGTGGCTCAGCGGGGTGAGCCTTGCAGTCCCACGCCCCTGGGATTGAACCCCAGCCCCGGCCTGCGCAGACCCACATGCTGAACTTCGGCACAACTGGTTCAAAGGTTCTCGCCTCTCATGCAGGAGGACCCCAGTTTAATTCCAGCCCCACATCCACCTATGTGGAATGAAACCATGTCACAGCTGAGATGTGCAGCTGTGAAGACTGCTCTGGGCCCTCCCCCTTCTCTCTCTCTCTCTCTCTCTCTCTCTCTCTCTCTCTCTCTCTCTCGTGCACATGCACTTCTCTCAAAAAATAAAATAAATCTAAAAAAAAGAAAGAAAGAAATGAAAGCTCGAGGAGATTCAGAGCCTTGCTCAGTCCCACCACTATTAGGGAACCATGCTGAGATGCAGGCAAAATCAGTGTGACTCCACCTCCCGACTGCCTTCCTCGCGCTATGCCACCCATCTGTATTCCGGCTGTTCGCTCCACCAGCCCACCATTCTGCAAACACCCATTCAGTACCTACCATGTATAAGGCAGTGTTTGCGCGTCCCCATGTGTCTGGCCACCCAAGATAGAAACTTCTACATTAGCCTGACTCCATCATCTGTTCCACCATGTGTATCAGTTGAATTTTCAGTTCTAATTTTACCATGATCTATTTCTCCAATCGATTTCTTTCCCTCTGTACCCCACCATTGGCTTATTCACCTCTGTCCTGCCCCCAATTCTCACTTCTTCCCACGTCTCCTTCCTACCCAGGTCCTCTTATTATCAGTGAGAATACTGCTGATCTGCATGTTCCTCCTTTACTTAGCAAATGTCAGTGGCTCCCCATTTACTTCAGAATAATGTGCTAACTCCTTATCATGGCCCATAAAGACTTTACAAACACACCAGCTCACCTGTCTAGTCACTCTTCATCTTCGCTGCTGATGAACCTATGATCAGGCCACAGCACGTTACTTCCTGTATCCTCAGCGTCTCGTCGCTTTTAAGCCACTGTGCCTTTCCTCATGCTGTTCCTTGGAATTGAAATGCCCTTCTTTGATTTGAGGTCCAATATTTTCTCTTCTCTGATATATTCACCAATACTGCCACCACCACCATTCCTAATGTATGAGGAAAAGTAATTCAGTTGGAAACACCTTCCTCTATTATAGCATACACACACATACTTCATGTTTGCATCTCTGCCTAGACCATAGTCCCCACATGGATCAGGGCCCTTCCATGCACCTAAAAATTTGCAACAGACAGCACAGAGCCTAGCATGCGGCACTCAATAAATGTGTTGTTGGACACCATGGAACTCTGAATTAATAAAAAACAGATGTTGAAAGTGAGGATCCAACTCTGGGACTCTTTACCACATCTTAATCACTTCTAGATAGAATAAACAGCAAAAACAAACAAGCAGAAAAAGGAAAAAGAATATTCCAAATGCTAACTTTTCAAGAAAGTTGTGGGCCCCTCTAAGTCTCCCTAAATCATAGTGGGTAGGACGCCAGTTGCCACACTGGGAACCAGCAATATACTGGAGCCTCTGCCCTTCCCTATTCCACATTCCGCAGCGCCACGTGGGCAGCTTGAAATCAAAAGTAGTGGGAGTCTTTACACCTTGGAAATGGGCAAATGGTGCAAATAAGCTTTGGAGGGCAGTGGGTTTTGTGTTGCTGTTCCCCATTTTAAATGGTACAACTCATACAATTCAGTGTTCTTTAGGGTATTCACTATAATTGTGCAACTGTTATCACTATCAAAACTTCAGAACCTTTTCATCACCCTCAAAAGAAAGCCATAGTCCTTAGCAATCACTCCCCCTCCACCCTTCCCCCAAGCCCTGGCAGTATTTTTTGTCTTTGAGAGCTGGTTGTGAAACATTTACAACACACCCCTGCTGGAACTCAGCTGTTTCTATAACAGATACTTCTCTCTTCACTTATGGCTTTGATTCTTCAAGTACCTTGAGGCCTCATAAACTCCAGGGTTTCTATCACAAAGATTTATATATCTTTGAAAAGAAGTTATTTTAGCTTTTGCTTACTTCAATTTATCCATCACAGAGTGAGATGAAAAATGGCCATGCATAGAAAGAAGATCAGAAACAAATAGATCTTTTAAAAGGCTATATCACTTTCTGCCAGATTAGTATGGGGGATTTACTTTTACATGAGACAATGGGCTCTTGTCTATTTTTAGATTAGATCATGCATTTTCTAGGACCCACAGGAAGCCTTGGCTTCTCTTATTTTTTGATACCAGAGATTTTGTGAAAGGGAAAAAGAAAAAAACAAGGGAAAAGGTTTGGTGATTTGTTCTTATGACCACTAATGCAACTTCATCAGGAAAGATGTAATATATGTCCAAGAATTTTCTTAAAGAACTTCACTACAAATGCACAGAAACGCACATGTATCTAATGTATATGCATGCACACATTTATGTGAGTGCAGTTGCACTAAGAGCATTGGTTAATGTCCTAATGACCCCTTAGCCCCAGAAAATGTCTTCAGACATGGACCCCCAGACACCTGATGCACACTACTCATCTAATTAAACCTGCTGACTGACTTGTTTCTAAATCTCTTATATTTGGAAGCAGGAAATGCTTTCCTACAAGGGCGGTACTCTAAGCCTTGAACTCTAAGTGTGTTCCACAGACCAGCATCATCAGCATCATTTGGTAGCATTCTTAGAAACGCAAGAGATGCTGGGACAGCTCAGTGGTGGAGCACTGGCCTCGCAATCATGCCATCTGGGGTTCGATTCCCAGCCCTGGCCTATGTAAACCCTATATGCTGAACTGAGGCATAACTGGTCACCCCCAGGATAGCACAGCAGTGAAGCTTCTCACCTCCTATGCAGGAGGCCACCAGTTTGGTTCCAGCCCCGACTGGCCCCACATCCACCTGTGTGGAATGATACCATGTCACAACTAATGATGTTCAACCATGGAGACTGCTCTGGGACCTCCCCTTTCTCTCTCTCTCTCTCTCTCTCTCTCTCTCTCTCTCTCTCTCTCTCTCATCTCCTCTCTCATCTTCTCTCAAACAATAAAATTAATCTTTAAAAAAATGCAGGGAGGGGAAAGCCGGGACGGCTCAGCGGGTTGAGCGCTCGCTTTGAGGCCATGAGGACCGAGGATCGAATCCCGGCTCCGGCCCAGGCAGGACCCACGTGCTGAACTGGGGAGTTCCCACAGTTCGGTTCTCTAACTGTCTCTGTCTCTGTCTCTCTCTCTATCTGTCAAAA
>PVKE010008176.1:0-48492 GCA_004027555.1 Craseonycteris thonglongyai | reverse complement strand
AAAAAAAAAAAAAAAAAAAAAAAAAAAAAAAAAAAAAAAAAAAAAAAAAAAAAAAAAAAAAAAAAAAAAAAAAAAAAAAAGAAATATATACAAATTCATACTAATAGCTACATAGATTTTCATGGAAAAAAACTCACTGATGTAGCTAGGACACAAATAAAGAAACAAGCCATATCAATATACAAGAATCTCTTGCTATGTATGGTAACATTTAAATGACTGCTGGACTTTACATATGAAAAAAATTATAGTCTTGGGGAAAAGTTACATTGATTAAAAGAAACTTGACTTTTGCTTCTGTTAAAATAGGGACAGAATACCATACTCCAATTCGAGTTTGAATGTTGGATTTTGATCTGAGTAAAGCCTGGTCCATACCTCATGCACAATTTCGCAAGAGAGTGTAGAACTTCATTGATCCCAAAATGAAGGATAGTAAATTTACCAGGTCCTCAGCCCCATGACTGCTATAAAATCTCTTCAGGTTCCCTCCCTCTTAATGCTGAAATTTCAGCCTTTCACTCTCATCACTTAAAAATAAGAGAAAATATATGCCTATATTTTTTAAAACAAATGTTGAATAATTTTTAATGCAGTTTCACCCTACTTTTTTCTCCTACGCTGTAAGTGTATTTATGTATTACTAAATATTTAATATCACAGATTAATGGAGTTTTCATTTTCCAGCTTAGAGTCCTTTCTCTCAGTTTGGCCTTTATCTGCTTCACATTGTGACAGAGCTGGGTGGAAGGCATGTGCTGTACTCAGGCTTTGATTAACCAAAGCAGTTTCAAGCTGGTTTTCACTTGACACACGTATGAATGTGTCCCTTGATTGTGCAAAAGTCACCCATCTACACTATTCTCTGGTAGCATCAGGCCATGGATTTATTTACCTTTTGTAAATCTCTCTTTTTTTTTTTTTATGGTTTTTGGCAGAGAGAGAGACAGACAGACAGACAGGGACAGAGAGAAGGGAGAGGGCCCAGAGCAGTCTCCACAGTTGACAGCATTAGTTTTCCATACAGTTTCACTCTACAGGTGGGCACGGGGCTACGCAGGGCAGGAACTGGGCCGGAAGCCTCCCGCATAAGCCCTGGCAAGAACTGCACTGAGGGCACACCCAGTTCAGCATATGGGTCTGCCTGGGCTGGAGCCAGGATTCGATCCTGGGTCTCTTTGGCTGCAAAGCAAGTGCTCAACTCGCTGAACCATCCCAGCTTCCCCTTTATTTACCTTTTGACCAGGTAGTTACATACTACTGTCAACTTTATCTGCTTACCATTTCCTTAGGCTGTATAATCATAAGGTAATAATTTAATTAGTGGAATACATGATTCTCAAATTCTTGGTTTAGATGTTAACCTAGGAAATTATTAATGTAATATTTTATCATAACAGCATTTTTTTTGCCTGAAAAATACCCATTTGACATACATTGCTATTTTGTAATATACTATTTTATTTCTTAACAATGAAAAATATAAGCAGTAAAAACTACAGAGATGATACGTTTCAGAGAAAAGTAGGTACATGTGTGTGTAAACAAAAGTTTGCCACACATAAAATGTGAACAAGTTAAGATAAAATTATTTTCTTAATGTAAGCCTCAAGTAAATACATGACATTTTCAGGAGGTTGCTTGCCCTTTAATATCACGTGCTTTTTCTGTTTTTTGAGGTGCTTGAAAATTGCAAGCTTCCTTTTTCTTCTTTTGTTCTTTCTTCTTTCTTTCTTTTAATCTTTCTTTCTTTCATTTCTCTTTTTTTTGGGGGGGGTGGAAACTAAGGAATGGGAATAGTATTGAGATGTTTTTTTCAACAGATACCATAATGAGTGACTAACTGACATCGAAACAAATATAACTCCTTTAACTCTGTTTTCTTTTTTTCAAGACTTCAACAGCCACAGTAAATATAGTGGTGGCAGATGTCAATGACAATGATCCAATGTTTGATCCCTATCTGCCTAGAAATTTATCTGTGGTGGAAGAAGAAGCCAATGCCTTTGTCGGTCAAGTAAGGGTAAGTGGAATATAGGTTATAAATGATGGGGCATTAAAATTATTAAAAGCAATCAGTGAGAGCACTTGAGTATAAGGCAAGAGTCTAATAAAGTGAATTCATTCTCAATCACTTTGCTGAATAGTCCTCAAGATTAAAAAAAATAAATCATATCATGATTATTTAGTTTCAATTTATTGTTTGTTGATTTAAATTTCCTGATCATTGTGCCAATATGTATTCATTTGAGGGTATTCTTTTCTCACTTAATATATCTTTTTATTTTTCAGAATTATAGTAAAGTATTTTTAAAGAAATTTATAATTAACATATTTTATTAAGTATAAATGTAATTTGCATACATCAAAATACAAATGTTTAAGTGTAAATTTATTTGGTATGTAAGCATGTCTTTAACATTTACTAATGTATCTTAAATTACACATATATCATTTCTCCAGTATACTCAACACTCATTTCTATGAAAGTTCTTCTGATTCCTAAGTGGACATATAAGCCAGTTATCATAGTTCTTTTGATGAAAAAAATCTTTTTTTTTCAAGTAGAGACAGTACTTCATCAGTTGGTCCATGCATGCTTGGTTTTGAACACAGTTGACAGTCTAGAATCCATAAAGAAAGGGTAAATTTTGAGGAAGATCTACATATTTTAAAGTATCTTAGATGAGACGTCTGGGAGATCTCCAGGCAAGGAAGACTTCTCCTCTAGTAAAGAGTGAATCACCCAGGTGTCTTCAACTCAGGTGTCTTCCCTGTTAAGTTTTGAATAGGAGGTTTGCTGGTGCTTTAAAATAAGCCTTCTGTACAAGTCATCTACTTTTACATTCAGACAAAGGGTCTGATTTTCAGTCCAAACTCTCTGGCTTTAAAAGGATTTTTTTGTGTTTATTTGTTTGTTTGTTGGTTTTCTTTTGGTTTTTTTTTTAATGCTGTCTTATGGACCTTCTGACCTTCACACCATGCCTTGTCATGCTGATTGGCTAATTTGAGCTTCTCAGTTTTTTTGACTAAGAGCTTGGATAATACTTAATTACAACTGCCACCTCCACAGTCATTATCTTTATCATTGTTACTATCTCTCTCAAATCTGGGACAGAATGCATCATGCATACATCCTCTTATGTCTTTATGTAATTCCAATTTATGAGAGTGTCCTGGTAATTCTGCTGTCACAACATGCCAGGGGGTCTTAATGCTATGTGGCAAGTAGCCATTCAACTCCAGAACCTGATACAGTACCTATGGTTTCAAAAGTTTAACTATGGATTCTACAAGAAAAAATGTGGACACAAAGATTCAGGTATAATTAGTTTTTTGAGAAGTTTGGATACTTCTAATAGGAAAGTAAGGAAGTGATACAGAGGAGAGACAGCAGCCAATAAAGAGGTTGCTACTAAATCACTCATTATGAAGAGGACTGGAGCTTAATCCCAAAGGCAAATTCTGGGAAATGGCACAAAACACATTTTCCAGAACTATTGATTCTGTGAAGTAATGAATGTTACAAATTTATACACTATACATAAATTTTTGTTTATTCGTGATCTGAAGAGGGACTCACTTTTAGCATTTTCTGCCTCCCTTGCAAGGAAAGAACCATCTATCTGCAATTCTGATACAAGGGCATTCATTCAGATGATGATGATAGATAGATAGATAGATAGATAGATAGATAGATAGATAGATAGATAGATAGATAGATAGATACATTGACACATTGACACATTGACACATAGATAGATAATTGATACATAGATAGATGATGCATACATACATACACACATATATACATAAAAAGAAGTTAGCCAAAGATTATACGTGCTCTGAGGGACATGCATGGGGCATTGCCAGCTTCTATTACACCTAACAAACAAGGTGAAAAAATCTATTAGAGGGATCTTTATATTGTAAGATTGTACACCTGAAACCTTTGTAATTTCACTAACCAATGTTTCCCAAATTTAATGATAATTTTTTTTAATTTGTAAGAGGGACATGTGCAGAAAGAATAGAAAGAAGGCAATATTGAAGTTGATTCATGATGAATGAATAATGGTAAGGAAGAAATTGGAAGGCATTGTAAACCGTTTAGGGAAAGGTAATTGCATGAATAAAAGCTTAGATAAATGAAAGGATGTGACATGTCCTAATTACAGCAAGTAAGATGAACCATATCATACACATTACTTTGTCATGTTGTAGAAGCGGGTGAGGGATCCCTTTGGGGTCTGAAATGTGACATCATCAGATTTTAATTTTATAAAGGTTACTTACTACTGAGTACGGTAAATTGTAATGGAGATTCTAAATTCAGAAAGCTGAATTAAAAGTCAATTATAATAGGCCAGACATATGAGGCTTGAACTAATACAGTAGTCTAATCATAATAATAATTAAATTAGATTACAGTTGTCACTCTAGGATGCCACACTGATTAAAACTGAAAAAATTCACTTAGTTATATTTATCAACTATTCAGATAAAATAAACCGGCATTGAAATTTAGGAAAATAATCTTTCCAATTTTACTTAATTTACTGAGCATTATAGAAATAAAGCCCACATAAAATATACAACTAATAACACGTACGTAGACATTAATGTGATGATTAATTTTTATTTAATTTTATTTTCTTTTTAACTTATTTTTGCCACTTTTCCAAGTGATTCTTTGTCTTTGAAGGAATTACAGCATTAAGTTTTCTTACTTCCTATCCTCTTACACTTGATAAGAAATAGTCACTTTAATTTATTTCAACATTAAAAGTTGAAATATAGACCTTAGCATTCATAATTTGATAAATAGAAATTTTCCTGATCTTTAAGCAGTAATATATTTTCTTAAAAACTAAAATGAGTATTTTGTTTGAAAGTACAAAGGAAGAGGAAAACATCTAAAGCAGGTGTGTCCAATGGATTCTGCACCATTCCAGAGAAAACTTTAATAACCATAGAATAGAATTTTGATACATTATAATGATCTCCTGTTGCTGTCTAATGATAATTACATAATACATTAATTTTACTAAATGACTCATGCTTTGCTTATAAAATTAAATTAAATTAATTAATTTATTTTTTTATTGTTTTTGACAGAGAGAGAGAGGGAGAGAGAGATACAGAAACAGAGAGAGAACTGAACTGGAGGCACTCCCCAGTTCAGCACATGGGTCCGCATGGGCCAGGGTGGAGATTCCATCCTTGGTCCCCGGCGCTACAAAGTGAGCGTTTAACACACTGAGCCATCCCGGCTTCCCCAAAATTTAATTTTAATATTAACCAAAACTATTAAGACACAACACACTTAAAACCAAGATATGTGTCCTAGTTATTTTACTGAATTTGAGTTACTGACTGATTTCTTGTTGTAATAATGTATTGGTATAAATATCTAATATTTATACTTACTGTAAATACTAAAGGATCTATATATTTATTAAGACAGTGTTGGAGTATCAAACTTTATTAAATAGGGAATACTTACAAAGCAATATTTATAAATTATACAGAACAAAATAGCTTTATTAGCATATTAAAAAATAAACTACCACAATAAAAATTAATAAATAATTGAAAAATAAACTACCTGCCAGTAACTTTTTAACATAAAACTTACTTGCGTAAGTATAGTATACCACACTTAAATTTGAGAATCCTCTCCATATTCTCAAAATGCTTGCAATAGTAGTAGAGTTAGAAAGAAGAAAACACATGCAGAATAAAACCCAGCAAACAGTAAAAATAGACTGTGTCTATGTCGAATGTCAAGTGTAAACTAATTATTCACTAAAAAGGAATGAGGAATGTCACAAAGGATTAAGGTTTCTATGTTAGGGTTCACAGGAAAATGAATTATTTGCAGAACATTGATAAATTAGTAAAATTATCAATTGAAAAAAAAAGGAAACAAAGATACCAAGTAATGTGATACAAGACAAAAGTGAGCTAAAAAGGCAATTTGAGAGCCAGAACTGTTACTGAAGGGAAAAAGAGTCCAGGCTCATGCTGCTTGCACCACTCAGCCTAAAGAGTGACACAGGAGTTGGGTCATAGAATAAGCATTTATTACAAGGGCCCCCATTACCCAAGACAGCGGGGATTGGGTAGAAGAAAGGAGAGGAGCCTTTATTTCAGAGCTACATACAGCATGCAAAGAGAAATAACCCTACTGCCACCCCCAGGCCTGTCCCACACGGCACCTGGAGCCCTTCTCCCTTTTAACAGTAATGTCCTTTGGAGGAGATGGAGGCCACAGAATGATCTTTCACACAGATCTCCGAGGCAACAGAAATTTCAAAAAGGCCCAAGCGGAAAAGAGAGGACCATCTCTGCCCTTCCTCAGCTCACTGTTCTCTGGGAAGCAATGGCAGCTGGTGTTTAGTCCTTCAGGTGGATCTTGTACTTCCACAGAAACAGAGGGGCCATCTCTGATCTTTCAGCTCAGCAATCCCAGTGCTGAGCCACCTCACTGCCGCTTATTCTTCAGCTATTCTCCCAGGGCCAGGCTTGGTCTGCTGCTGTTCTTGATGGGCCTAGATGACTGCCTCACGCAGACTTCAAACACCTCCAGGTTCCAAACACTCCTGCTCAAAAAGCTCTCTGTCCAAAAATCCCTCCTTCTGTATTTATATCCTCACCAGTAGTTGACAGGAGGGTATCTCTTCCCCTGTCCATCATTGCCCATTACCATTAATTACTCATTTTCGCCAGCCTGCAATGTTTTGGTTCTTGAAAGTTTCAGTCCAATACTGCCAATTATATCTACCTTCGGCAGCTCTCCCTAGCTTTTGTTGTAACAGAGGAGAGATCCAGGAAGTGCCTGCCCACTGATTTACAGCTATTCTGGGCAGACTTCTCCTTTAGCAGCCCTTTCATTCTTCACCCTGCTACAAAATCAGTCAGTACTCTAACAATAATGAAATATTTGCTTGGAGGAATTCTAGAAAATGGATTAAAAGTATGTTGAGTTCAGATGGGGAAAGCCAGGAAGGCCTAATAAAATAGCTGCCAATATGAATACTTTACTTGTCAGTGTAATATTTTTTTTTAGTGCCTTTCACTGTATTTCATAGAACATAGAACCTAGAGCAGGGTTCTCCATCCCCTGGGCCACACAGCAGGAGTTGAGCAGCAGGTGAGCAAGCACAACTTTATCTGAATGTACAGCTGCTCCCCCATTTATCCCATTACTGTCTGAGCTCTACCTCCTGTCAAATCAGCAGCAGCATTAGATTCCAATAGGAGTGGGAACCCTATTGTGAACTGTTCATGCAAGGGATCTAGGTTGTGCACTCCTTATGAGAATCTTAATGCCTGGTGATCTGAGGTGGAGCTGAGGCGGTGATGCTAGTGCTGGTGAGTTGCTGCAAATACAGATTAACATTAGCAGAGAGATTTGACTGCACAGAAGCCATAATAAATCAACTACTTGCAGACTCATATCAAGACCCTATCAGTGAGTGGCACATGATAATTAAGCTGCATGTGGCACTTGAATCATCTCGAATCCATTCCTCCCCACCCCCCACCCCAATTTATGAAAAAAAATATCTTTCATGAAACGAGTCCCTTCTGCCAGAAAAGTTGGGGACCACTGATCTCAAGTGTCTGTGTGCGTATTTCTGACTCAGAACCACAAGCATTCCAGTAGTTCATCTTTATATAGTGGGTTTCAGATATAAGAGGCTCATACCAGCTACTGTAGAACTCTGTGTTTATCCCAAGTTTCTGGGTATGCAGATACTCAGCAGAAAATGAGAGGGAGAGAGATAGAGGAGCTATGCAATAAAGAAGATAATTTTTTAAATTTGTTGTGTATATATGTATTAATTTATTTACATATTGTTAAATAAGTTAAATAGCTGAGGGTAAAGCTGGGTATATTGTTAGAATTATGTCATTTTAAACAAGTTTGGTAAATAGTTTGGATATGTCTCCCAAATTCTATTTACTCTTAAAACTGAAGGACCTTCTAGGAATAACTCATTCTAATGTGTAAGAGTCAGGCAGATAAGTTTGGTCTCATTATGAACTCTGGGTCTTCAGAAGTGGGGAATTATGACAGTCAGTTCAACCTAATGTGTGTCATTTTCATTTGTTTTTGATTTAATGTCTGATGTATCCAATCTTGAGTCTGGGTTGGGAAGTAAAGGAAAGATAAAGGGAGAAACATTTCTGCACACAGTGTCTTAGATACAGGGTTACAAAGAGAAATTCTTTGTACTGTGTAATAAAATTTTAGCACTAAATAGAAGGAGGTAATGTTTTTACTTTTGTATGCTTGCCACAGTAGATGCTTCAGTGCATTATTATGAGTGTATATTTTGGGTTAGTGGAGGTTTAAGGGACAGCAGTGGAGAGAGGAAGCTTTGGATTTTGTATCAAAGATTTCTAGCCTTCATGGTAACATATCACTGTTGAGTTTCTTAGGGGCCTGAGTTCTCTCTTAAATTCTTCATCGCTTTTTTCAAAGTAGCCCTGGGTATGAATGTCTGCACAGAGGCATCAGAGAAAACAGGCTTGGACACAATATTGCTTGTAAAGTTTAAAGGAGTTCTAAGCATTGTTTACAATATTGGGTGAACTATTTCCCAGCAAACTTCTAATTCATACTTGTAAAAATTCTTGTGTTGAATTGACTTCTTTTAGTTCTAAGTAACAAAAATAGAGCCCCGAGTCAACAAAATGTTCTTACAGTTCTAAAACAAAAGAGACTGAATTTATTTCACCTGAAACAAAAATGTATTCCTCGTGTGAGATCTGTATGCTAAATCTTAGCTACCATGGATAAAATGCTCTTGATTTAGTTTTAAAACCTTAAAGTGGTTTTACAATTATTAGTAAACTGCAGTGTTTAGGAGGATAATGATAATGTCATTTTTTTTTAAATGGTATTTTTTCAACTAGAGGATTTTATACTAAGCAAAATAAATCTGACTTTCAGTGGTCTGTGTCTGATTAATTAATGTTGTCATCTCTCAGGATGGGGTTCTAAAAATGAAATGAAGGTGGGGAGCTTTATGGTGTTCTATTTATTTTTTGTAGCTCAGGCTGACAGTCTACAGTGCCTAAAAACTATAATACTTCTTTTTTAAGTGTGTCACAAAGTATGGAATTTAATGGGTTCTCTTGTCAAGTCAAACTATATAATGCAAGCACTGTACAGGTTTGAGTACATGAATGTCACTCAATTTTTCAAATTATAATACTGCCACCTAAAAATATTTATAATGGATATTTATTGCTTATGAATCTTTTTGAAACTCAGTGATTTTTCACGTATTTAGTTAGCAGTTAATAAATGGATTTAAAATTTTTATGAATGTGTTTTTGCAATACTTACTTGGAACCTACCCTTTCAGGAGTTTTTAGCCTTGCTATCAGCTAGTATAAAAAATGCATGTACTTTGGCATACATTTTTATCTGTATAAATATTCATTGTTGTAAAATCTCAGATGTACAATGAATGACATCCACCCTAAACCTCATGGTCACCCATAACTTCTTTATTGCTAAATGTTATTTTTATCTGAATAATTTTACTGCTGCATTTGAAATGAATCTCTTCCTCCTTCTTGAGCCTCTATCTGTTTGTTCCTAGTGTTCATGTTGAAGAATGTCTGATTCTTTCTGCATTTCCTTCATCTGTTTGCTCCCACAGTGGAACAAACAAGGCATACCTCCCACTACTCATTTTACCACTTTAACTCTAGTACTTACCAGCTTGTAAGTACTTCTCAAAACTCTCCTGTCTCTTTGCCTCTGCTCATGCTCCCTGCCTTGATGTCTTCTTTCTCCCTTCTTTATTTAGATAACTTGTCCTTAAAAATTCTAGTCATACACAATCTCTTCCAGAAAACTTTTTCTGAACTTTTCTATGTGTTAAGTGTCCCCTAATTACAGCCCCATATAATACTGTGCACAACTTATTGATAGCAGTTACTAAAATACATTGAAGTTTCCTATTTATCCAAATTTCATAAAATCAAAGAGTGTGTCATATTAATCTTAGAAACCTCACTCCCAAGCCCAGTATTTGGCCCTTATAAGATGTTAAATTAACCTAGACGTGATGTGTTAAAATTATCAAAAAGTAACTTTTTTACATCAAAGATTCATAAACATTGTAGAAACACAAGAGACATAAAAAAAAAAAGTCAATATCTTTAGTGTACTTCCTTCACATACCTGTAAGTAAATACATTTATTTATTTATTTATTTTTTTTTGGTAAATAGAGAAAAAAATTGATATTAGACATCTATCTACTTACAGAATTTTAGCATGTAGAATAGTACACACAGAGTTGACTTCAAAAGCAGTGTTAACGCAAAGAACAATTGCAATTTATGTTGGTACAGTGCAAAATATTTACCACCCAGGAGACAGAAAAATGATAATGAAGGATGTTCCTAGGTATAAGAGTACACAGAGGGAAAGTGATGTAATTAGAATTCTGTTTTTCATTCACCCATTTAAAATATATACCCCGGGGATGCTGGGATAACTCAGCAGTTTAAGCTCTCGTTTTGCAGCCCTGAGGTCTAAGGATTGAATCTGGCCCCAGCCCATGCAGACCCATAAGCTGAACTGGGGTGTGGCCCCCAGTTCATTTCTCACCAGTGCAAGTTTCCCATGTTGGATTCCTCCTGTTCAGCTCCCAGCTTGAGGGGGCGTGTCTCCCACCTGGGAGGCATGCTCCCAGTTCCTGCCTTGTGCCACCCCCACCCACCTGAGTGGAATGAAACTATGTTGAAAACTGATGACGTACAACTATGGAGACTGCTTTGGGCCCTCCCCCTTCTCTCTCTCTCTCTCTGTCAAAAATAATAATAAATAAATCTTTAAAATTTGTTTTTAAAATAAAATACATATTCCATTTAAATTATTTAATATTTGTATAAGTAGAAATACCAATTATTTTTGTCTTACAAATAACTACTTTATTCATCTAGCTAGATCTTTTAATGCTATATTACTTACTAATGAGAGCCAACTTTGTACAAATTGTACCACTGTGTTAAGACTGATGAGAATTCATGGCTTATTCACTTCAGTTGATTTAGTTATTCATCTCTACAAATATAGATCTCTACAATTACTTACACTGGCTTTACTGCCTAACTGAAGAAGAAGCTCGACATTCATCTTTAGCTATTACAGGGAGAATTCCAACTGTCTCTGAAGCCTCTTATACTGCTTAAATCTCTCTGTGGTATGTTCCTATCACATACAAAATAAAATTCAAATTTCTTTTCATGACATATCTCCACCTGACTGGCTCCATCCTCTCTGTCCAACATTATTTCCATCACTCCACTACAGCCACACTAGGATCCCTGCCATTCTCAAACAGAACTACTGCTACCTGTTTACAAATAAACTTTATAATTGAACCTCTGCCTGAGAAATCTTTCTCAAACTCTTAATGATATTAACATGATCATTCCAAGTATCAGAGACCTTCACTGAAATTTTTTCTATATTTTGAAGTTTCTGTATTACATATTGAATCACTTCCTATTTTGTTCTAAGGAAGACATCCATAATACCTGTGTTTTCTTTTCTACTACTAAACATTTACTCTCTGATTAAAGCACACACATACACACACACACACACACACACATGCGTACATGGTTTGTTGACTTCTTACTAGGTGAATTTCTGTTTCATTCTATGTTGATCTATCTTTTTCATAAACTCCACTGCTTAAACAAATTTTGTCTTGCCTTGAGAAAAGGTAATGCAAGGTTTTGTTTCTTTCATTGACTTCACATTTATCACAAAAGAGTATTATCATTTGGCGACTCTTTTATAACAAATAGATTTCAGATAAACTTCAAAGGCTTTGTCTAAATAGGAATTTCTGAACATACATGATATATTTTTCACAGATAGCATGTATATATAAATATATGTATATTATTTTTTGGATATCACTGGGGTCACTGGACTTCTTGATATATATAAATGAGATAGAACAGAACCTAATGTTTCTAGTTGAAGCTGGCTTATTGAAAGAAGTTATATTCTCATGGGCCAGCTCTATCTCTAAGTTCTGCTTCAGGGGATACTCTGCTTCACACCCCAACATTGTATATATAAAATTTAACCCCTGTGCTGATCAGTTTTGCTGCAGTAATGCTGTATGACAAGCAAATAAAATTCTACATGACACACAAAAATCAATATTTAATTTCCTCACTCGGGTCTGCAGGTAGGTCAGGGCTCATTTGGGGTTCAGCTGATCTCAGCTGATCCTAGACCACTGTGACTTCAGGCTATAGCTCAGGTTTAGGTTTGTTTCACTTGTTTTCTTTGCATCAGTACCTACCTTGATCATGTTTTCACTGTGAAGGGAAAAATGCTACAGGCCATACCTAATCACCCACATATATATAACATCCTCTCTGATGGGAGTGACTGCAGTGTCACTTGACAAAGGGAATGAAATAAAAATTTCAATAACAGGAAAAGTGAAAAACTGGACACAACCATTCAATTTACCATAATCCTTTTTTGGTTTCCACTAAAATGTATTTATACAAGTTATTTATTAGAGATTCAATTATACTAGGCAGGTTATAGAGGGTGAGAACTTTCAGGAAATACAAAAGGCTTCCTATTGTTTAACAATGTTCTTTAGTTCTGTTGAGAATCCCAGCACTGATAATTTTTCAGTTTCTTCTCAAACTAGGTCTCACACATCTTCCTGACTTTTTGTCATCTCTTCTTCTTTCATCAAAGGAGAAAAAGGCATAGCTTCTCTTTAAACTATACAAAAGTTTATAATTATTGTTCTCATTTAGACTCTTGCAACATGTATGCCTTCTGTTCCTCATTTTTACCCAGAGTAGCAAACCAATGTATTTTTTTCTTCTGGCAGAAAATTTACTTTTTTTCTAAGAATCATTTTTGTTGAAATTGTTAGATATTATTTTATACAATTGTCCATATTCTATTTTTGAATTACTGAATGTAATTAAAAATCCCTCCTTTAATTATGCAATAAACACATCTCAATGTTTTGAATGTATGCTACAGCAAAATAATCACCAAAATGCTGGTGCTTTAAAATATGTTTTGTTTGGTATTTTATTATTTTCGCCATCTATTTGCACTGTGTAGCAGAACTGATAAAATTTAAACTATGAATGTAGATGAATAACTTAATATTAATTAGTAAATTTTTTTCACAGTATAGCAGGGGAAGTCATATCAATAATATTGACCCATTTTATAGATAAAGTAACAGGCAGTCAGAAAGGTTATGTGATTTGCTCATTTTCACTCATGTATTTGTTGATTCAAGTACTACTTGAGCTTGGTGTTGTTGTTCCCCAAACCAATTGTATTTTTCTGCCACACTACACTGCTTTTATTGAAAACCTTTATATCTCATTCCTATTCAGTTGAAAAGTAAAGGAAAAAAGTATACATAAAAATGTAAAAAATGTGTAAAAAAACAAACATAACTTCAAATAAAGATGTATAGCAATTCTTTAAGTTCAACATACTTTTATACTTATTTTTAATTACACATGTGTTGATCATGTTTCACTCTGATTCTTTCAGAGAAAAAGTTCACTCGTGAAAATTTACTTTTATGATGTCATAGCAACTAATGAGGAAATTAAGGCAGCTTTTAATAAGCCCATTCATAGTAACATATTTTGCTTAAATAAATATACATACTGATATTTGTATATGGCATATTTTTTATAAACAACTGTTGTTCATGTTGCAAAAAATCATGTCTAACATTTATTTGGCTAGACTTGCTATATTGTTCCCTGAACTAGTCTTCTAACAGAACCATATCATTATTAGTTTGGTATAATATAAATATAGCAAGTAAATAAATTATATAACCATAAAATCTTATAATGGAAAGCACCATTCAAGTAACTTCTCTAGAACAATATTTTACTTTTAATAATTAGAAAAATGAGAACAAAAGACCATGTAGTTAACATATTAGAATGAGAGCTTAAACTAAGATTTTTCACTTCCGAGGTCAGTGTCCTTTCAAGGACACTACCTAGAGGAATCCATCCACTTTTACAGCACCCAGTTCAAATCTTCTTGTAGATCATCATAATATTTTTGTGTGTTAAATATTGGAATTTTGTCTGATCTTGTAAATTTAATTGTATGAGGCTGAATTACAATAATACTATTTATTTTTTAAACATAAGGGTCATATGAGGTCTGACAATTAAATTTGTGAACTTGCCACTGTGTACTTACGTTGGCAGCATGGTACAAACAACTCAGTAAGGTTTAATAACCTTGGTATATCAGTGTGTCACAGCTATGTTTGTGTCAGCTTGTGGTGCTATCTTGCTGAGTGGTGTTCATTATTGTTGTTGTTTGTTTTCTGTGCCGTCATAAGAACGTCAGAGTTTGAACTAGAGCAAATAACAAATATTTAAGTTTATGTTAATCTTAGCAAGAGTGGAAGTGAAATCAGGGACATCTGAGTCCAAGTTGATGGGGATAATGCCATGAAGAAAATGGCAGTGTACAAATGGATTAAACGTTTTTCTGAGAAGAGAGAAAGTGTCACTAGTGAAGAGAGGTCATGGTAGTCAGTAATGAGCAGAACCAATGAAAACAGCAAAAATTCACCAAATTGTGTATCAAGATCTCTCAGCTGACTGTGAGAAGAATAACAGAACAAGTGAAAACATCAATGGAGAAACAGGTAGAAAATCTTAACTGGAGAACTTGGCATGAGAAAGGTGTGTGCAAAAATGGATCTGAAGGAGCTCACCCTTGGAAAAAAAAGCAAAGGAGAGTTGAAGTTTGCCAAGACCTTTCAGAGAGGCAAGACAATGTTTTGGACTATGTTATCTCTGGTGATAAAACATGGGTGTACCAATATGACTCAAAGTATCAAAGTGCATAATTGCAAGTCAGCCAAATCTCCATAGCCAAAAATTTCTCTCAGTCCCAATTAAGAGTCAAAACGATGTTGCTAACCATTTTTGATATCAGAGAGATTGTTTATTATGAATTTGTACCAACTGGACAGTCAAATTGACTGTTTGAAAGTGCTGAAAAGGCTGCATGAAATGTTAGAGGAATATGACCTGAACTTCTCACCAACAACTCATGGCTTTTACGTCACAACAATGCACCTGCTCACAGGGCATGGAAGGGGGTTTTTAACCAGTAAACAAATAACTGTATTGGAACGCCCTCCCTACTCACCTGATCTGACCCTCACTGACTTTTTTCATTACCCAAAGATAAAGGAAACCTTGAAAGGAAGACATTTTGGTGACATTCAGGACATCAAAGGTAATATGATGATGCCTCTGATGGCCATTCCAGAAAAATAGTCCCAAAATTGCTTTGAAGGGTCAACTAGGCACTGGTGTTGGTGCATGGTTTCTCAAGGGGAGTACTTCAAAGGTGGCCATAGTGATATTCAGCAAAGAGTTAAGATGCACTTTTTCTAGGACAAGTTTGCGAACTTAATTGTCGTACCTCATACTGTGTTATTGTAGTGATAAAACATATCTACAAAGGAAAATATGATATGTTTATATATTTTATGTCTACCAATATTTACTAATTTAATTTTTTAGAAAACATGATTATATTTTTTTCAGAGAATTTTTAACTGGACATTGACATTCTAAGTAATACAAAGAAATTTTCATAAACAGAATTCGATATATTTTTATTTAAAAAATTTAAAACTACATATGACTGTAAATATCTAAGAAAGTTTATTTTTAAACGCTGAGCATACATAAAACGAACAATTTGAGCGAAGCATCTAAGAGAACAGTTTAGATCAAGCTTGTCCAATCCATGGCCCACAGGCCTCATGTTGCCCAGGATGGCTTTGAATATGGCCCAACACAAAATCATAAACTTGCTTAAAACATGAGATTTTTTTGTAATTCTTCTTAGCTCATCAGCTGTTGTTAGTGTTAGTGTATTTTATGTGTGGTGCAAGATGATTCTTCTTATATGGCTCAGGGAAGCTAAAAGATTGGACAACCTGGTTTAGATGCCGGTACTATAAAACAAGCTGGAAAATTCTATGTGTAACTTTTTTTCAGCTTTATTGAGGTATAAATAAGAAACATTAATAAAATTGTAAGATTTAAAGTACATGACATGATTATTTAATATACATATATATTATGTAATGATTCCCCCTATCAATATGTAACTCACTTTTTTAACTTAATATGAGATACCTTAGGGGTAATAACTGATTATTGCTGATAAAAGAAATAGTATTAAATGACATGAGATGTCAATGTTATTGAGCTTATCAGGTTCATTCCACAATAATTTAAATTTTAAAAATAATTTTAACTAGCAAACTAGTCAACACCAGGATATTTTTTAATGCCATATTGTATAACCCACAAGCTTCACATTTATGTGCCTTTGAAGTTAAATTTAGTTTTTCTATCTGCAAGCTCAGAATTTGCTGTGATTGTTTACCACCTGACCATAATTTTTATAGTAAAACTATGCATTAGGAGGTGATCTACTTCTGTTTTCTTTTGCTTATTATTTAGTTATACAGTCAACATTTCATGATATATAAAAGAAATATAATAAAGCAAGGAAAATAGTGAACTTTAGGGAAACCAGCAGAATCATGGGATTACTAAAAACACATTTGAAAAAATTTATCAACACCAGATACATCTTAACATTTCATTCTAGATAAAATGTAAACATAGAACAGTAATATAAAATTTCTACAAAAGTTGGTTATTTAGGAATTGCTTCACTTTCTTTTAATTATGCTCTTCATCAAACTCATGGATCTGAACAATTGCTGCTTCATAGGACTTTTCTTTTGAAATGTGGAAAGCCTAGTGCTCATTAGAAAAAATGGAGGAAGCACAAGGTGAAGAGACTTAGGAGAATAGGGATAAAGAAAAACAAAGTAAAATAGGAATAATAACAGATAGAAGAACCCAATGATTCTCTTTTGTCCTTATAAATAAAAACTTTCTCTTTTTAATTTCTAGAAAAGAAAGTGTACCAACCTTCCCCACTGAAATTCTGTATTATATGACCATACTCTCCTTTAATTAATGGGACATGTATTTCAGGTGGAAATATTCATACCTAGAAAACTTTGCATTCAAATTATGGTCTCACTTAATATTGCAAGTAGACTTGGTATCGAACTAAAAATCGATATTAATGCATTGAAATAATAATATTATTCATAGGAAGAACTTAATAAACTAACACAGCTCAATGAAATTTCATCAGTTATGTAAACTTAGTTGCCTTTTCCAAGCAAGTTTGCTTTTATGTTTCTCTTTGATTTTCACTCAATTTAAAATCACAACTTCCATGAGCTCCAGAATAATTCACATATGCATAAAATCTATAGCCTTACAGTCTATGCTTTTACGAAGTGTGTACTTACATAAAATCATGTAGGGCAAAGAAGATAAGATTATTTTGGTTAAATGCAGTCATATTCTTGTGAGGCAAATGAAAATTAGTTTTCATTTATATGAGATCATTCTTTATTATCTTATTAGTTGAGCAAAGTTATAGTTATTTTTTTTAGGTTTACATAGATTTTCAACGTGGAACACTTCCTACTTTCAATTTTTATTTTTAAAAGATTAGGTAGACAAAAAATATTTCGAGATCATATTTTAGAACAGTAACATCATATCTTTTATGATTTTATTTTCTTCCTGTATTTGGCTGTTCACTTTTGAAATAAGAGTGGGTGAGAAGAATATCTGGGACCTTGTTAGGATTTATTGAAAATAAAGAGATGACAATGTGTGAGTGATAAATGAATTTTTAAGAGATATCTGGATTCCACACAGATCTGTGGGCTTTTAGCCATGGTTATAAATATAGAAAGACACTTATTATAAAAAAAATAAATATTAGCATTATTAGCTAACATATATTGATTATTTGTTACAAACCAGATACCATTCCAAGTTCATTATGTGTATTAGCCCATTCAATATCCAAAAAGTTTGATGTGGAAGATACAAATATTATTTCTTTACCTGCAGGCTCTAAGAAGTAAATTATTTACTGAAACTGTACAATCGGCAAATGTCAGTATTGGTTGCATCCAGTTGTGAAATTATAAAGAACTTGTGTTTACAAATTGGAAGCACCATAAAATTTTGGAGAATATGGAACTTGGCAATAGAGAGTCTGAGATTCAAATTCTAGATTCCAGATTCTGTATCCTTCTTTCTTCTTCTACTTCCCACATACATTAATCCCAAAGATACACCCCAATAAGATATGTGCAATTGATTTTAACAAAGACCCTTATATAGCATATTTTCTCTCAAGTCATACAAGAATCAAAAGATGGGAGAATTAAAAATACAAAAACCTTGGTTTAGTCTACAAACTAAATAAATAAAAACAGGAAATATATATTTGGCTTGTATTCTCACTGGTTTATGATATCTCAGAAGAATTAATTTATTGGGATATAGAACCCTAGGACTAGAGATATTCCCTTTGATTATCATAATTCATTATATGTATTTATAGCAAATACAGTCTCTTTATCACTGTCTTATTCCTCCTACTGAAACATTTTTATGAGGAGCCCCTTTGAGCCTACAGTCTTCTCTAATGGTTTTCTGATTCCTTAGTATCATACTCAACCAAGTCTGCACAGAAAGATTCTGTTAAAAGTGATCAGTCCTTACGAGATTGGAAAGAGTAATGTTTTCTCTTGGCAAGCCAAATCAAAGTAGTTTAAACTTGTCATGTTGGACAGTAGCTTCAGTCTGCATTTAGTTTTCTGAGACTTTAAGTTTAAAATAGAAACTTTCTCCTTTATTAACTACAAAGATACTTAGTAGATAGGTTATAGTATTTTAGTTTCTCAGAGTAATGCACTTAATTTTAACTTCCAATTAAAAAAAATTATGCTGTACTGTAGTTCTTTCAGCAATTAATTATACTAACTGTACCACTCCTATCAACATAAGTCCTATTATTCTCAAGGAAAATTTTTGTTTGACCAATCTATCTTAAAAAGTCATTTAAAAAAATTTTTTTTAAGATTTATTTTTATTGTTTTTGACAGAGAGAGAGACAGACAGAGAGAGACAGAGAGAAGGGGGAGGGCCCAGAGCAGCCTCCATACTTGACAGCATTAGTTTTCCACAATTTCACTCCACAAGTGGGTGCGGGGCTGCACAGGGAAGGCACTGGGCTGGGAGCCTCCTGCATAGGCCCTGGCAAGAACTGAACTGGGGGCACTCCCCAGTTCAGCATATGGGTCCACCTGGGCCACAGCCAGGATTTGATCCTTGGTGTCCTGGGCTGCAAAGCAAGTGCTTATCCTGCTGAGCCATCCCAGCTTCCCCCAAAAGTTATTTTTATTAGAAATGTGTTAAGTTAAAATACTGTATGTCCAAAAGAAGTGTTCCTCTACTGTTTAAAACATCCAATTGGGTTATTTTCTCTGATTTAACCAAAACAAAAGATTTAATAAAATATCTGAGTCTTGTATAAAATCTGTAACTTTTAAACATCCATGTATATTTCTAATATTAAGGTGAGCAACAGTGCCATTTTATAGCAAAATCAAGGAAACCAGACAGCACCTTGCACAATGTCTGTTGCGTGGTAAACATTACCAACTGTCTACATAGTCAGAGGCACATAGAGGTGTTCTCTGGAAGCATAATAGAAAGAAGGCAGCTGAAAAATAAAAAATACAGCAGAATTTGAATTCAACATTTCTGATTTAAAAGGCAGTTCTATATTTTGTACATATTATTAATTGTCTCTGCACATTAGTGCAGTCCCAGGTAGTAAATAAGGAAAGATACATAATTTCGTCCAATTAATTCTATTCTCCTAATTTAAATGAATATGTTAGAAAAGACAGTTGACAATGTAAACTTCAGGTACGTCCGTGCATTGTTGGCAGAGGAATGAGTACAAAATATACATTTCTTAAACAATTTGATGACATCATAGATTAAGGGGGTGGAATATAAGTAAAAGCTACTAAAATTTTGGCCTATCTCAAGGAATGACAGATGATAAAATATACCCAAGGAAATATATCCTACAAATTCTAGTGACATTATCAGGGTAAGTAACATAAGATTATAATAATGTATATAAAATGGAGATGGCCCTTTTCATTTTATGGTTGTTATTTGGAAAACAATGTATATTTAGATTCAGTAAAATGCATATTTATAGTATTTGTGAAGTAGGAATTTTTTTTTCACATTAAGTGAATATCATATTGGCCAAAAAAAATTTTTTTTTTTTACCTCAAATATGCATCTGGTAATCTAATATTTGAATATTTTTCAGAAAACACCATTATAGAGAATTTCACAAAGAACCTAACCCAGCTAATTTTTCCAGTTTCCAGTTATGATTTTCTTCTGGCACTGATGTAAGGAAATCATCTGTGAGAGAACATAATATAACACCAAAATCTCTGTGACACATAGAAGGACAATGATACTTAATGCATAGATTATTCTTGGTTGTTTAACAAAATCCATAGGCATCTTTATATTTAATTCAAAAGAACACCACATACAAATAAAATTAAAATTTAGGCTTAGTAGTAGGGATCATGAAGACATCTGACAAGCAAAATAGTACATCCTCAATAAGAATAGAGGAAACTATTCATAATACATTTAAAAATAAATAGAACATGGCTTTGTGTCAGAACTTGACAGACAAGGTAAGCACAAACAAAACGAAATGCCTGAGCTAAGCAGATTATTGCATGAAATGCAATTCATGCAGACAAAATTTTTTCAGAAAATGTTTATTATCTACAATTTGTCAATGCAAAGAATTGTCATGATACAGATATGAACAAGTTAGCCTGCTCCAGAGAAGCTCTTACTTTCAAGTAGGCTATAAAGAAAGTAACAAGGCCTTTGGTAATGTGAAATGAGCTTCAGGAGCATGAAAATGAGGCTTTTCACTTACTCAAACACCTTTGAAAGCTGTGACATGAAGGCTGAAGAACAATAAGGTTGGGAAATTGGGAGGTGATTTCATGACCGATTAAAGCAGGCACAAGACAGCAATAGTTTTGCAAACTAACCATCGCAATTAGATTTAGGGCTGCAACATGTTTGTCCATAGGAAAAAATTTTGACACTGAAGATGTTGGAAAAGTAAAAGTAAGAAGTGAGAAAACAAAATATAATTCCAATATATAACTTTCCACCTCACACAAAATGGCATAATACACAACAGAACCCATAGTAGAGAATGATGACATGCAAAGCAACAGGGGAAAAATATAAAAATTATGGAATGAGTCCTCCCAGGTTTTTCTAGCCTCTTCCAGTACTTCAAGGAATATTAGAAAAAGGGTAATGACCTCACTATATGAATACATTAATGAACATAAAATATTATTCTGTTTATTTGTTGTATTATATAAATGTGAACCTAATAACACCTCTTCCCTCAAAGCATTAAAGTTTTGATTTCTGATTATCTTTTATCATTATGTGATGAATGAAAATATAAAAAAATATATTAGTGTAGGGCCACATGGTTTCTTCATAAAACAATATTTAAATCACCGGGGATTGTATTATGTTCTATTATTAAGAGAACTCTAGGCTACATTGTAACCATTTAAACAGGCCTGATTAATTTAACACTCTCAGTTTATTTGAATTAAATATCACCAAACCCCAGAAAGATAGAGTATTTCTATTTTCTTGTTATCTATTTTTATAAATTATCTTCTTTACTTCCATCTCTGTCTGAACTTTCCATAACTGTACCTCCTTTTGTCAAGCAATTCACAATTTTTTTGGTAATGGTGCCTTCTATTGTACAATAACAAGATGAGCTATAACTGAGGCCTAATGTTTAATTGCACTACATACATAAATAACAATAGAAAGTGGTTTATGCTAAGTGCAAGAGGGACCAGGGGTTAGACAGAAAGACGCATCCCACAAAGAAGATGAGTAAAATTAGAGGTAGGTTTTAAAGGATTAGATAGAATTGAAAAACAGAACACCATCAGGGAAAAGAAGAAAGAGCATGGTATATTTGTAGAACAATGAGGGTAGCAGATGGTTTTTACTGTCCTTCACTGTCAGAGGATGCTACCTACCCCACCTCATGACATCAACCTTGGTCATGTTAAGATTTGTTCTGACCAACAAAGTGCATGTGTAGGTGATATGTTCAACTTCTGAGCAGAAGCATTATGAGCTATGGTTTGGTCACCTCATCACCTTTATCCCTGAGACACATGAACAGCCCTTTCCAATAGAGGTGCTTCTTCAGCCTCCTTCCTGGAGGAAAGGTGGTACAGAGTAGAGCTGCAGGGAATTCACCATGGATGCTAAGTGGGCAAGAAATAAAGATCAGTGATGGTAAACCACTGAAATTCTGAAGTTGTTTGAAAGCCAACTGATACAATGAATAAAATAAATAAACTATTTTAACTAAAATATAGAATTTGTATCAGAGAATTTGTTGTAGAAGGTAAGTGCATAAAGCTAGAACAAGATCATGTAGAACCAGAAATATTAGGATAAAGAGTACTTCATTAGGTAAGTAAGAATAAGGCATCTACTGCTTGGGAATAAAAAGTATTTAATTGAAAATATATTCAGAAAATATTCATTATACAGTAATGAGGAATATGCATTAGAAAGTCAGCTATGAGCAATGCATGTTCTTGTCCTCAAGTTATGTGAACTATAGTGTAGGAGACAAGCTAGTAAGCAGGCAATTACATTATGTTATGAAGTTCAATTAATACAGAATAATAGCTCTCTTGATTTTACTTGGAGGAGTTTGGAAAGGCATCCCACAGAAATAACTAAGCTTTTAAGTACTGTTTACTTGAGGTTTGCTCAGTAGTAGGATAAAACAATATCAAGAACACAGAAAAAAGAGTTTTGAAGGAAAATATGAGCAACTATCAAACTTTTATTTGTGGAAAAATATTTTTTACTGATTTCTCTGGGTATAACTTATCTTTTAGGATTTGGAAAGATGGCTTGCAATAGTCATGACAAGTAGGTAAATGTTAGTGTAAAATAACTCATAATCTTTTCATCTCTCACTATAATGGTGTTAAGAGCCTCACAGTTTATAATCAGGTCATGATCACTCACCCACTGATATGCATGTTTGTATACCATTTCATGATGAAATGACTTTAAAATGCAACTGGAAGTTATGTCTTCTGTCCTGCTTTCAAATGGAATATATTTTTGATTTTCCAAATATGCAACTGACTTTCTTTGAGTTCAGACATAGCAAACATTTCTCAGTAAAGCAATATCCATAAAATTATTAGTTGTAGTTTTTCAAAGAAATTCCTCTGTCATATGGATACCTGAATTTATGTATCAATAGCCTTAAATCATTATCATCATCTCTTGCAATAACTAAAGTACTCTTTTCTTTCTGTTATTTATTATCTAATCATGCAAATAATTTAAAGATTTATTTTCTTGTCTTTAACAGACAGAGAGAGAGATGGAAAGAAGTGGGTGGACCCAGAGCAGACTCTATAGTTGTGCATCATCAATTTTTGACATGGTTTCATTTTACACAGGTTGGAGGGGGGGGGGCATTGCAGGGCAGGCAGGAACTGGGCTGAGGGCCCCCCACCTGGGAGGCACGCCCCCTTGAGCCAAGGGCTGAATCAAGGGACAAGAACTGAACTGGGGACCTCCCGCATGGGAAACACACCCAGTTCAGCATATGGGTCTGTACGGGCCTGGGCCACATTCGATCCTCTATCCCCAGGGCTGCAAAGCAAGTGCTTAATCTGCTGAGCCATCTTGGCTTCCCCTAATTATGTTGACTTTTATATTTTTATTTGTAACACTAAAAACACTTGTGTGGACAAGTTTGATAATTAGTCACAAGTGAATTATTTAATACAGAAACCAAAATTCTCAGAAAATCTTCACAACAAAATTAATAGCACTTGATAGGTCACCATGCCAGGTTCAACATGATTCTAAGGAAAATAAAATGTACAAATAAGCCAAATAAAGATAAGTCAATAGTTTCTAACAAAAAAATATATATATTGTTTAAGAACTTTAGAATAGAATGGAGCTTTATAAAGAGTTTCTAAGTAGATTATTTAAAAAATCAATAAACATCTATTTTTTATTGATTACTTTCTATGACTCATGCATTCTTCTAAGTGTGTTCAATCCTCATAAGGTAAACACTCATTACATCATCATTTTACAAATGGAAGATGAAAACTTAGCATTATTATTATTATTGACTAATCCAAGGCAATAGAGTTAGTATGAGGAAGATCTGGGCTTCTAACCTAAAGATTAAACCCTTAAGAAGTCTATAGTTTATATGTAGATTTTCTAGATTCCCAAGGATTGCATATTTGGGACTTCCAATATTTGATGAAAAACTATTCAGACTGGTTATGTTTTTAGTTATTTGAACTTAAGTACATGCATTACTTTCTAACCAATAAGTCTATTTACCATTGTTCAATAACGAATATGAGTCATTTGTGTGGTGAGAAGAAAATGTTACCAGCACCTTGAGTCATTAAATTCTCTCCTTTTACACTGATAATCACAGCCTTTAAAATAGCTCAGCTTTTTTAAAGAAATAGACAACTATTTTATATCTTTTTGAAGTTGGCAGATTTAAAAATATGTTTATTAGTAATATCAATAGGAACTTTTCTTTCTGACTTCTATGACAACTTTTATGGTTCCCACTTTAAGGTGAGAAAAGAGTTCACAGACTCTCAAATTGCTATAAAGGACAAGCAAAAAATAGAGCTAAACACCCTCTCTGCTTCATACTGGAACAATTAAGTGCCACATGGTAATTCACACCTTTCTAATAGCTTTATTTTCTTTTTATCCTCAATATACTTCTCATGCTCCTGATTTTGTGAAAATAAACAGGTAATTTTATATCTAAATAATTTATCTGAGTGGGTGCGAGTCTAAGACATTTTAAATTGGAATTAATCATTGAAAAAATACACAAGTAATCTACTGAGAGCCTTCTCAATGGAAGGGGTGCAGATATCAAGCTCTCCTTTGAAGATATGTTTCAACATATTCTAGCCTTACAGACAGCTTTTAGATTTCTATCCAATTTGTAGCCCTACTTATAGGTATCCCAATAATGGGCTTTTACTTGATGGAAAAGAATGTACAGACCACTACAGAATGTAGACCACTGTAAAAGATAACAAGGCAAAGAAAAAAAAAAATGGGGGGGGGAGATGAATTATATTTGTAAGAAATATATTCCCCTGCTTCTTTTTCAAGTTATATGCTATAACATGATGCTCAGCAAACATTCAATATACCTTTTCTTCTGTAAAAGCACTTGAACATGATCTGATTTCTTTCTTAAGTAATTATTTGATTGTTTTTATTATATTTTAAATTTGACTTTAATAAATAAGGCTTTCCAGAATTTGTTTTTACACATATTCACAGTTTTGTCCAGTGAGGTCTTCATTTAACCAGCCAATTTCCCAGCAATATGCCTTCACAAATAATTAGCCACAAATCAGGCCCCATACTAAGGTGTATATTACAAAATGTGTTAACCATGGACAGATGACTATAGAGTTGCAGCTATTACTGTTTATTGCTTTGATGTAGTATAAGGGAGAAGAGATGTGTGATTATTCCTATTAAGAATTTTAATTAACTTTTAATTGATTCTAGAAAGATAAATGGTTTTATTATAACATCATAAATTGAGCTCCTTGGCTATATATTAAACATCAAGGCAAACTTTTTGACAGTACTTAGGATAATAACAAATTTTATGTTTGGTTATCTTGTCTAACATGTACATACTCATCTTTAATGGTAAAGAAATGGAACTACTTTTCTTAGCCAACCCAAGTAAATTAACTTATATGATCTAATTTACGCCCCTTAATTAAGAGATAATAGATAAGGAAGAAAACAGTCTTTATTTTACAAACATTCTGGTTACTTTGTCCTATTAGATATGCATCTAAGTTATCTTAACATCTATAAAATATTTTCCTATAGACTACTATAGTGTTTTATTCAATGAGTATCAAATGTACTTCCATTCATGGAAACTAGCCATTCAGTGAATTAAATAGATTCAAAAGGTATCTGTGTACTTGACTTTGAACATATTATTTACATTTTATATTTAATATGACTTAAAATTGTGAAACCAAATTGATGAGGATACTTCATCTAACATTTATATTTTTTGAAGATTTATTGTATCGTTTTTGACAGAGAGAGACAGACAGAGCAAAGTGGGAGGGCCCAGAGGTCTTCATAGTTGCATGTCCTTAGTTTTCCACATAGTTTTATTTCACAGGTGGGTATGGGCCTGGGAACCAGGCAGGGGGCCTCGTGCATGGGATGTGTGCCCCTGTGAGTTTTTTTGGGGGGGGCACCCACATGGGAAGCACACCCTGAGCGAGAGCCCAGCTGGGAGCTTTCCACATGGGAAGCTCGCCCTGGGAACCAAACTGGGGTAGGAAGCACAGCCTAGTTAAGCACCTAGGTCTACACGGGCCGGAACTAGGACTCGATCCTCAGACCCTGGAGCTGCAATGCAAGTGCTCAACCTGCTGAGCCATCCTGGCTTTCCTAACATTTATTTTCAGTCCACCTTTTAAATATGTGTTTGGAAATTTTCTTTCAACAACTCATTCCACTGTAAAACATGACAGCTATATATTTTTAAAATTCAATATATGAAAAGTTATTAGATATGTTTTTATTCTAAAAGAGCATATGATTTTTGGAAAGGATGTAAACTAAAAGTAATACAAGGAAGCTTTTATAAAGTATACAATTCTGATTAATAAAATGATCTCTAAATGCTAGAAATTTTTCTAGAAAAGATAGAATTTGGTTTAGGATTTGAAGAATAGCTGAACAATTAGAGTTTTAGAAGAGAATAAGGGACATCATAGTGAGACTTGAAAGAATTGTCAAAAAGTGTATGCTGAGTCTTAGAGAAATATAGAAATCTGATTAGAATTGAGAGGAGAGTTTATATAGGAAAGTGAATAGTATGGTTAGCTGAAAATGTAGGTTATAATTAAATCATTCATAGGAATTTTAACTTCTCTCCATAGTTTGATCAATATGTAGGAAGGAGGCAGTATTTCTATCATTCAGCATTTCCAAAGCTGGTAAATACACTATACACTTGAAAATGTCATGTTGTTTGCTAAAATATTAATGACACTTGAGAAATTCTGAATGTAATGAAACATTTTAAGATTTCTTTATTTCTGTTTTTCCAACTTTATTTACTTGAGTACCATATCCCTCTCTGTCTCCACTTCTCTTCACTTTTTTCCCTTATCAAATACAGGAGCATTGAAGGGACATTAATCATTATTCCATGAAATGTAGCTTGGGAAAAACTCACACCTAAAATTAGTTTATCAAAATCATGACTAGATCCCAATATTTAATTCTCCATATTATTTTCTATCAGTTTAAGTCATTAAAAAAAATCTATTTACGGAGAACAAACAGATAGTTACCAGATGGTTAGGGGGTGAGAGACTAGGTAAAAAATGTAAAAGGATTAAGAAGTACAAATTGGTAGTTACTAAACAGTCACTGGGATAGTATAGCATAGGGAATATAATCAAAAATACTGTAATAACTATACATAGCATCAGGTTGGTACTAGACTTATCTGGGAGGGGTCTATTCATAAAATTACTGTGCTATACAACTCAAACTAATATAAAATAATATTGAATACTAACTGTAATTTCAAAAAAATATATATTGGCCCCACTGAAATCATATTTATTTCTGATTATCATTTTTTAGCCATTTATTATTTTACTATAAGCCCTTTTAAGAACCCTGGCATTGTTGAGAGTAGTCATCATTCATTCTATGAACTTAAGATAGTCATTTTGAAGTGATGGGACATGAAAAACAAAAAGTACAAAATGAAAATATTGTGTGAAAAATGTCATGGCAGGACTATTATAAGAAGGCTTTGATCTTGACATCATTCAGTAAATTATAGGAGTATTTAACAAACTATGTGCCCCTCAAAATATTAATAGGTATTGTGCCAAACACAGCAATAAAAGGGGCTTATGATTTAATTTCTTTGAAAACTTTGGTATTAACACCTCTAAATTGGAGAATATAAATAATTAACATCATATGCCTTGCCCAACTTAAAAACCAATTCAGAGATAGATAACGGATTCTTGCAGATGAATAGAACTGATATTCAAAGGGTTCTTAGTATTAGAGCCAGATGGGTTGGATAACAGGGAATTCCACTATTTCACTCACCCAAACAGCTCTTCCCCTCTGGGTGAAATTGTTGGTCTCACCCAGAGGGGTAGAGCTTAAAAAGCTAAACAAGCACACACAAGGGCATTTTTATAAATAGTCATATCTTTTTTTTATTGTTAAATTTATTGAGATGACATTGATTGATAACAATTACATTGTCTCCAGGTGTACAGTTCTGCATTACATTGTCTATACATCACATTATGTACTCACCACCCAGAATCAGCAATTTTTCCATTACCATATATTTGATGCCTCCTCCCCACTCTCCCCTATAAGTTCTCCCAGCCACCCACCCTCTTACCCTCAAGTAAACACTAAACTATTAACTGTGTCCAAGAGTTTTTTGTTGTTGTTTTTGTTTTTGTTGTTACTTTCAGTTTTATATACTACCTATGAGTGAGGTCATGTTTCTTGATTCTTTCAGTCTGATTTATTTTGCTTGATAAGATGTTTTCAAGGTAACCATGTCGTCACTAATGGCTATATTTCATCTTTTCTCATTGCTGAGTAGTATTCCATTGTGTAAATGTACTACAACTTTTTTGTCCAGTCATCTATCAAAGGACACTTTGGTTGTTTTCATGACTTGACCACCATGAACAGTTGCAGTGAACATCAGGGTACATTATTCTTTGCAGGTTAACGTCTTCAGGTTTTTTGGGTAGATACCCAGGAGAGGGGTTGCTGGGTCATATGGCATTTCCATTCCTAATTTTTTGAGGAATCTCCACACTGCCTTCCATAGTGATTATACCAATTTACATTTCCACTAGCAGTGTGAGTATTCCTTTTTCTCCGCAGCCTCTCCAGCACTTATGTCCTGTCTTGTTGATTATAGCCATTCTAACAGGTGTGAGGTGTTATCTCATTGTGGTTTTAATTTGCATCTCCCTAATTGCTAGTGATATTGAACATTTCTTCATGTATCTGTTGGCTGTTTGTCTGTCTTCATGGGAGAAGTGTCTGTTTAGGTCCTCCACCCATTTTTTAATTGGATCTTTTGTTTTTTTATTGTTGAGTAGTACAAGTTTTTTTTATATTTTAGATATTGGCCCATTATCAGAGGCAATGTTTGCAAATGTTTTCTCCCATTTGATCAGATCTTAAAGGCAGCTTTGTGTTTACTCATTTCCTTCTGCCAAATTCACAACTTATGAGATAGTGTGGGAGCAGAGACAGGGCAGTTGTCTTGCTAACATATCCTTCCTCTTGTCAATAGGAAGGATGGGGGAGTAAGTCTCCATTCAACAATCCCAAATAGAGAAGACTTTTAAACATAGCAACTCTCTGGTTACTGTGCATTGAGAAGTTCCAAAGAGAAAATATGGTTAATGTAGCAAATGGAAAATGCCAACATGATACAAACATAGGTGATTCATTCTGAAATTGAAGCTTGTTTTTATATCTCAATCTCTGCTAGATCAAGTTTCCTAACTACTGTTCTAGCCCAGCAGATGACAAACATGGGTTATAATCAAATGGGAGGTCTTTCCAAAGTCATTTGTTACCAATGTATGTACTACATTTGCATTGTTCTAATATTAGTTAATAGGCTATATCTATAGTAATGCTTATTCACTTAAATTTTTATATATTTTATAGAGTAAAACAAAAAAATGGAGTTGCACCTAGATTAGAGAGAATTATGCAATAATTGTAGTTTATTTTATTCACACTATGATGATGTGTGCTATGTTTGCGAATTTCATTTCTGACATACGTAATGGAAGGAAAAGACTGCTATTAAAACTGCTATTAAAAAGATTGCTATATAAAAACTGCTATTCTACTTTATACTTTTTATTTTATAGTTGAGCCATCTGAGAAATAGAGAGGAAAATTACACATCAAAGTTAATGACACCAAAAGATATATATACTAGAAACACTGAAACTTATCAGTACTTCTATAAGGTAGCAGTCACTTGTTATATACTGTATTAGAGTCATTCACCATCTTTTCCTCTTCGTCATTCTACAAAATATTAAAGGTACAAAGATAGTTTCTTGTTATCATACTCTAATTTTGATCATGACAAAATACTATTATGTACTTTTTAAAAAATGATATTTTCAGCCTAGACCAGATATCAGACGTTTTGCTGAGATGATCAGTGTGCCAGATGCAGTTCTAGTGTTTGTTTTGATATTTGTAGTAAAAATCACATTGAATGATGGGGGATGCCAGGATAGCTCAGTTGTTGAGCACTTTCCTCACAATTATGAGGTCCTGGGTTCAATTCCCAGCCCCGGCCCATGCAAACCCCATATGCTGAACTGCTGCACACTGGTAACCACTGAGATGGCTCAGTGGCAAATGTTCTCACCTCCCATGTGGGAGGTCCCAGGTTGATTCCCGTCCTATGCAGACCCACACCCACCTGTGTGGAATGATGTTACAATTAATGATGTACTACTACGGGCACTGCTCTTGACCCATCCCCTTCCCTCTCTCTGTCTCTCACCTTCCCTCAAACAATAAAATAAGTGTTAAAAAATATCAAATAGAATGATAAACCAAGAAATATAAACCAAAATAAAACAAAACAATATATAATAAATAAAATAATTTTAAGAATTTTGTGGCTGGTACTTAGCAGTATTAATGCATTTATTTATAAGTTAATATATAATAAATTCATGTTTTTAAGTATTTAATGCATCCCTATATGTGCCAGACAATATACCGGGCACTGAGCAAGCAGTGGAAAAAACAAAAACAAAAAAAACAAAAAACAAAACAAAAAACCTCAAACTGCATATCCATGGCTTACATGTAAAAAGGGAAACTGGTGTAACACAAATAATTAAGCTGGTAATTCTATATAATTAAAATGATTAAAGGTGGTATAAACTATAGGTATATGAAGCTATTGACATGTATAACAGGAGGTTCTAATTTACATTTCAGTAGTCAGAGAAAAACTGCTTTGAGAATGTGATGTTAAATTGACACTTGAAAGATGAGTGGGTATTAGCCTGGTGAGAAATAGGAGAAGCCTATCATGCCAAGGTTTTGGGAGAAGTTTGGCTTTTGAGCGGTTTGCAATATTCTGAAACAGTGAAATGAACATTTAATGTGGAATTTCTCAGCTATGTTATAGGTTTGAATATTTTCCAAGGCAAAGGAAATTGTTGAGCGATATTAAGCAGATGACTGGTATCATTACTTTCTGTTTTATAAAAGATCTCTCTGAAAAGAAATACCGTAACTGCCATAAAATAAATAAGAAGTAATTTGATGATCTAAGCCACAGTCGATGGTAGCTTAGACTAATGTGGTTAAGACTGAGATATTTTATACAGGTGGAAGCATGTTATGGATAGAGATTTTTCTGTAAATGCCCTTTTACCGTGGACCTTGTTATTTAATATACTACATATTTCAGAGCCTGTAGCTGAGCTTCATACTGAGTATGAGATGAGATAAAAGAATATATAAAGTGGTTAAATTAAAAACAAAATTACAGAATCTTAAATTGTCACTTAGTTGGTTATGTTTAATTATAAGCTAAATGTGTTTTTCTTATTTTAAAATTCACAATCTATTAAATGTTAATACAGGAAAATTCAGTGTTTTTGTAAGGAGAGTTTTCATCATAATATTGTTATTGCTAATGATATTATCAATTAATGTCATGCTGATTTTGCATGAAGAATATTACTTTATAGTATATTTCTTTTCATGTTCTAGACTTTTGCATTACGTTGCCTTTTTAATTTTCTCCTTAGTGAAAAACAAATATTAAGTTAGAAATGGACCATGATTTGTTAGCTATTCTCTTTTGGTAGGGCAGTATAAAATGTAATGTGAAAAAAGCCTAACTAAGTGTACTGTGTAATTTTATTATTTGTTTTTTTAAATTTTATTTAGGCAACTGACCCTGATGCTGGAATAAATGGCCAAGTGTACTACAGTTTGGGTAACTTCAATAACCTTTTTCGCATCACATCCAATGGGAGCATTTACACATCAGTGAAGCTTGACAGGGAAGTCAGGGACTACTATGAACTTGTTGTTGTGGCAACTGATGGAGCAGTACACCCTCGTCATTCAACTCTAACACTGGCCATCAGGGTTTTGGATATTGATGATAATAGTCCTGTGTTTACCAGTTCAACATATACTGTTGTCGTGGAAGAAAATCTGCCAGCTGGGACCTCTTTCCTTCAAATAGAGGTGTGTGGAAAAGCATTAATTTCATGAATTCTACATTATAAGATTAGCCATTAGGATAGAGTTGCCAGATTTAGCAAATCAAAAATAACACACCCAGTTAAATTTTAATTGCAGATAAACATTGAGTTAATTTTAATATAAGTAGCACTCAAATACTGTATATTGTATTTTTTCTAACAACATTACTTTTAGAGATATACCAAAATTAAAGGGGCACAAGGCACATTTGTAAGAAATTTAAATAACACTTCTTACTGAATTTTTTATTAAAAAATTAATGCTATATATTTATTGTAGCAATGGACAATATATTACTTCCAAAGTACTCAGTATTAATGTTTTATATTTATTCTGTAACATTTATCTTTGTGTTTAGACAAGTATCAAAAAGTTTACATATGCATAAATTACATGTACGCACATGTGTACATATATGTATACTTGTACAGGCATATATGTAGAGACTTTTCCTATATTTCACAGAGATAGGATATTGCCATACATATTATTTTGTAATTTTTTTTCCAATGTATAACTGATATTCTTTCACAGGTCTACTTTTCCTTTTAATAGTGTCTCCATATCAAAGCCTCTTTTTTTCTTTTTTTTTTTTTTCATTTCTCATCTGTGATATTGCCAGAAACACTAGACATTATGATTCAGTAGCTTAAGTTGGTCTAGAAATCTGCATTTTTAGCAACCACCCCTTTAATTTTGACACAGGTAGTATATGAAGTTTATTTTGGAAAACAATTCTAGTCCTGCCTTCACCTAAAATCCATGACTTATATTTTGCTAGCATGAGTTTTAAGAACCTATGTTTCTTCCATGCCCAAGTCTATAAATGTTTAGATAATCAACATTAATAAATCTCAAAAAGGGCAGATGCTAACCAGGTAGAGGCTCATTATTTCTTCATTTACTTTTCTATTCATCCTATTTATTTATTATTTTATTCATTCAACAAGCATATTTTCAGTGTTCATTGTATGTCAACTCCTCTGCTACACTTTGGGGATTTGAACATGAAGAAGACATATTTTATGCCTTCATGGAATTTTCAGTCTGGTGTAGCAAACACAGAAGTAAACTGGCCATTAAAATAGAGGTCTTCAATGTAAGGCGATCAGGTAGAGCTCTTAACTTAAGCTAATCTTTAGAACAAAGAGGACGTTTCCTGGGAAAAGTTGCTTTCTAAATTGTGAACTGAGGAGTAAATCAGAGTTATTAAAGCAAAAAAAAAAAGATTACTCAAGGCAGTGGAAAGGGCCTGCTCAATGTCCTGGAGAAGAGAGAGTTAGGGGCTGAAAGGCTGGCAAATGTGTGAGTACTTCTTATCATCTTAAAGAGCTTGGAAATGATTTGAAATGGATTGGAAAACAAGAAAAATTTTCAGTAGGAAAATGGCATAATAAAATCTATGGTTTAGCATTATCTTTAAAATTGTGATGGCTGTAACTAGTTAAGGGGAGCCAGGACTGAAAGTTCATATATGTTTTTGCATTACTGCGTGAACATTCTAACAAACTCCCATCCTCCCTATTCCATATTTGCTCCATTCCATTTCCTCTACCTCAGTTTCCTTTGCTGGTATGTATACTACTACTGAATGAAATAGTCGTTCTACAAGACATGCATAAAAAACCTGTCCTTTCAACCAAAAGATTCTATCACTCCCAATTTTTAACACCTGTCAGCTGGCATGTCACTTTTTCCCTTCTGGTTTGCTATCTGTGTCTTATTTCTTTGACACAGTAACGTGGAGGGCAGGCATTGTGTTTTGATTCATCTTGTGTATTTCTATAGCATCTTGCACATAATAACTACTCAATAAATATTACTTAAATGAAGGAAGTTATAACAGAGCAATCACTACAAATGGAATCTCTACAAATAGGACATCTACAAAAGATCCTTGTGAGATGAAATTTTTAATATTTTCTTAGCTTTCTTATAGTGCTTTAGCAATCTATTGTGTTTATGGAAATCACTCAATAAAATTGATTTGTTATTAGAATATTCTTTTTCAGAGTTATATAATCACCAGGGAATAATAAAATCATTTATAACAATATTTATTTCTTTATTGTGGTATTAGTCTTTTAATTAGTGATATATTTAGGTAAACTACATTTAGTAATAAGATCAACAAGGACAAAATCCTCTCTCTCTCTCTCTCTCTCTCTCTCTCTCTCTCTCTCTCTCTTTCTTCCCTCCTCCCTCTCTCAGGTAAAGTAATAGAAGTACTTTTCTCTGAAACATGTCTTTTGGTAATCATTTAATTCATATTGTCTTAAGCACTGACATATGACTTTCATCAGTTCGGCATGTCTCTGGTATACTACTTCGGCTGCTATAGTTCTTCTGCTTAATTTTTTACAGGCCAAAGACGTTGACCTTGGAGCAAATGTGTCTTATCGGATAAGAAGCCCAGAAGTAAAGCACTTGTTTGCCCTACATCCATTTACTGGAGAACTCACCCTTTTAAGGAGTTTGGACTATGAGTCATTTCCAGACCAGGAAGCAAGCATCACTTTTATAGTGGAGGCCTTTGATATTTATGGAACAATGCCACCTGGTATTGCTACTGTCACAGTGATAGTAAAGGTAAGAAATATAGATGATTTTTGATCGCCTACTTTGCATTTTCTAAATGTAGCTTGCTTTTCGAAGCTATGCCTATAGTATAGGGCAACAGTTCATAATAGCACACAGACACAAAACATAGATTTTTGAATGTGAAATATTTATGAAGACTTGAGAAATAACTATATTGTTTAACTAAAAAAATATAAATTTGAAGGAAACACTAAAACTTAATTTAAATGCTATGGCTGCCCCAGTCTGCCATTAGCTCTGTGATTACAACCAAATCATAATTTCCTCAGATTATAGTTTAGTCCAATTTCTATAGTTCAAGGAGCAATAACTCCTCTATCCAAACCCTTCAATTTAAAAATAATAATAGAAAGAATAAATGGCTCTGAAAGATTAAGTAGTCTCAGTCTCCAGAACTAATAAATTTAGTTTATTTTGGAACCCAGGATTCTGGAATGAAATAAACTTTAGAATTAAGTGAAAGTGGGGTTGAATTCTGACTCAACCATTTCAGGTTCTATAGCCCTGGGGACTTTGTTGAGCTCTCTCTATTTGCTATCTCATTCATTACATTACCCTGTAGCAAATGACTTCCTGAAAAAGCATGCCATTTTCAACAGTTGGGTTTGCAGTGATTTTTAAGGTGCACTTTTAAAAGAAGACATGAGAAAATGTTCATCAGTTCTCAAATATTAGTGGATATAAAGGTCACCTGAGCTGCACAAAAACTTCCAGATTTCTCTGTTCATTCCCCAAATATGGAACCTGTCCTCTGTGGAAAGCACCTGTCCTCTGTGGAAAGCATCACAAATGCATTTGTATAGATGCAGTTCTGCCTAGAATAAGAGATAGTTTGGTTCTTGGAGTCACTGTAGTTCTCTAAAAGTGCTTTCAGTAGAGGGCTCAATGTATACAAGGCTATAAGACACATAAGGTCGTAGACAACTTTTCTGAATGCTTATTTTTACAAGGCACTGCTATATGTAAATGATGGAATGAGAAATCATTGTTTTTTTGAGTATTTCTTTGATAGCTAACTGATAACTAAAAATGCTATTTGTTTTATTAAAATAAACTATCAATATGAAAATATAAACATAAAAGATTGTTAAAGATTTTACCAATTATAGTTAGCATAACTACATTACCTTATAGGTAAATCTTTTAATCCTTTTAACTGTAAGATCTTGGGGTCTGTTTTTTTAGTGTTTGTTTGTTTGTTTGTTTGCTGTTTGTTTTTTAAGATAATCTTGCAGTCAGAGTGGAACATGGGATTATTTCACTGCCTTTTCTTTACACTTAACTGAGGTTCATCTGCCAGTACACATGTGGTGCCTTTTCTTCCCTACAGTCCTGCTGTCTCCTTTAAACTACTTTGGGAATGGAAACACAAGGCCCAGAGAGTTTTATTAGAGTATGAATTTCTTTTTTCTCAGGGGTCTGCAATGACTCCATACCGACTTCTTCCATTCTGTGTCGCTCTATTAAAAAAAAAATGTATGTATTTCAGATAGTGATACTTGTATCTGTTTCATATTTAAATTTTTATTCAGCATTAAGTTCTCTGTGGGAATAGGAATTTGGACTATCATAATTGTTATTGTGTCATCTGCTTTTCTGTTTGTATGTCTCCTGATACACTGATTTTAAATGTTCTCCTAAGGACTATTGAAGAGGCACCACAGAATCATTAAGGGCCTGATGGGCTTCAATTTATATTTTGAAATACTATTTGCCACACTGTTGTGGTATAACACATATGCATTTAGAATTATGTTTATAAAAACATTATGGGAACATGATAATACTGGTGGTTATGAAGATGTCATGATAGGTAAAGAAATGCAAAGACTTGGGGAAGCCGGGATGGCTCAGTGGGTTGAGCGCTCACTTTGCAGCACCACGGACTGAGGATCGAATCCCAGTCCCCGCCCTGGCCCCAGCCCATGTGGACCCATGTGCTAAACTGGGAAGCTCCCCAAGTTCAGTTCTTTCTCTGTCTCTGTATCTCTCTCTCTCTCTCTCTCCCTCTCTCTCTCTCTCTCTCTCTGTCAAAAACAATACATATATATATGTTTTTTAAAAGATGTTTAAAAAAAAGTGCAAAGACAAAAATAAGACTAATGTAAATGAACTAATTACAGCAAATTGTAGGCATTCTTACACTGGTCTTCCCTTTCCAACCCATATAGTTTGTTGGAATTGAACACTAAAAGCATTTAAAATAGAAAAATGATCCATGTATTGACTGTTTTAAACAATAGGGAAGAAAGAACTTGCTAATGGCCTTCCTCCCATTTTCCCAGATCTGAAGATAGATACTCAAATGCTATTCATTTCTCTCTTAAAATGGACATATTTGATAATAGAAACTTATAAACCCTTCACAGACCCTAACATGGCTACTTGGATGGCTTGGACTTTTTTTGATAGAAGAAGTCATTGGAGTCAAATTTGAGTCCAAACATGTTATCTAAAGATGCAAGATGTGCACTATAAAAGCCTCATTCTTTGTCTGGGACTCAAATCTCTTAAAATGCATTCATGTTTCCTTACAACCCCTTTATTTTAAATAGGGTGTTACTCAAGACTTCTGTATCAGCATGTAGAATAGAATTACTCATTGTTGGGCTCATTACTTCTTCAGAAATAAGAGTGTTGATCTAATTTTGTTGTCTCAGTTGATTTATATTATTTAGAGAAGTCAAGCCATTTTGTTGGTCAAGTATTTCTGACCTATATAAAGTTATTTCTGATATATCGTACAGTTGAAACAAAATTTCATCAATATTTAGTTCTAGATATTTTTAATGACACATTATTTTCTTTTTTAAGTGATATAAGCATAATAAATGTTGAATATTTCCCCAAATGCAGGCTAATGCTTGCTTTCCTTTCTCCCTATCAATCAAGTTAAGATTATCTCAGAGAACTTTCAAACACTCTTCTATACTATTGGCTCCCTTAAACATATTATACTTATTTGTTTTAAAGAGAAAACAGAATATAATTCTCATTTCTCTACATATATAGATCTTTCCTAAGCTTGCAAATTTTCTGCAATTGGTCTGTTTACTTGCAGTACTGACAAGCTGTTTTGATGACAACATAATTGCATGGTACTTGCTAAGAGAGATATTTCTACTCAAAACAGTCGTCACAGGAAAAAACATCTTGGAGATCTCCCTTTGAAAATAAGCAAAATTATAATTTATTCTGTAAAGAAGAACAAAAGAAGAGAAATATCAGGTGTTTAATATCTAGCCCGTCAAACTCATTTAAAATTGGAGAATGGAAAAATTGAAGTAATATTTGGAAAGACAACTATTTTCACAGTAAAAATATAATAGAATTCTATGACAGACACCTTCAAAGAGCTTTCTTAATATCAAATTTTAAGAATCCAAAACAAAATAATTATCACACAAATAATATAGTTTTTGTTGTAAAATATTTTTTATTACACTGATAAAATGAGAACATTTTTAATTGTACATTTATTGACTATTTAGTCGATATCTATGCTAATTGTAAATTAGATGGTATGGGTAAATCTCTGGTATATAATAATAAAACTATAAACAGCTTAAAATATAAAATCTTGAGAAAATCTGCCCTTATAATTGAGTTTAATATATAATATAGAAAATACACAGTACAAAAGGGTCTGTTTTTTATAGTAAGCCAAAAGCTGAATATAAGCCCAAAAAGAAATATTAATTTGTTAGTAAATACACAATACTAAGCAGTATTAAAAAGAATGTAAAGGACTTGTTTGTCTAAGATAAAAATATGACAATCAATGTGCTTATTGTAATTTTAGATAGACTGGCTGCATAGGAACAGGTGAAAGAGAGGGAGAGACACTCTTCCTGTGAAGAAAAGAGACTGGACTCACCCCACCCCTGGTTGTGTTTGCCTGTCTTATAGGTGCAGATCTAGGAGTAACAAAAATAGGCAGAAGAATCAGACATGAAAGACTATCCTTGAGGGCAAAGGTTGATGGGACATACAGTGAGTCTCAGAAGATGAAGCTAACATTTTCATCTTTCAGAAGGGTTTTCTCATTCAGTAAAAAAAGAAATATTCCTACTACCATAAAAATGTAGAAAGAGACTTCTCTAGCGTTTCTAGATAGAAACTCAGTGTCCAGTATGAAGGTGACATTTTCCATACCATGGAAACATGATAGGTGGTGATGCTCCATGGCGACTGTTTTGGTAGAGTCTTCGATTTGGTCAGAAGAGCTGTGTTCTGACCAAGATGTAGTCTGGGATTCAAACAAACTAGAAACTCTGAACATTTCAAGATCTACATCATATTTCCTCCAGCTAGTGGGAGCATGGTCTACCGGATTGATCATTATTTTTTACAATTTACTGGGTTTTCCCTTATAATTAATCTGGAAAAAAAACTTGCTTTGAACTATGGTCTCAAATGTTTCTATTGTATTTTGTGTTTCTGTATTCTTAATAGTGTATTTTTTCAAATATATTCACCGCAAAATTTAAAAAATATGAATACCTCAGGGAAGGCATATCATGGGGCTTAGTCAGATATTGATCTTCACCCTACTAAATTGGTGGTCAAATATTGGGGGACACTCTTGATATATTGGAATCATCAATATATTCTCTGAAAACTTGATTTATCAGTTATACCATATTCCACAGTATTAGTTTGTGCCTTCAAATCTTCAGAGTCTCTCAGGACATAATTCATAGAGCACTATCTCCTCAAAATGGTAGTGGGTAATTTATATACAATGCATTTCATAGACAAATAGATTTGGGAAATCATGAGCTATACAGAAATAGAAATAGACAGTTCTCTCTACACTGTAGGCCTTCATATAGAAACCTTTAATATACTAGTGTACATTGTGAATCTCAAGTCAGTAAAATGTGATTTCCCACATTTCCCACAATTGATCATGGAAATTTTGTTTGTTTATAAAGCTACTACTGGGATTAATTTTTCAAAGAATGCATTTGGGAAAAATAATTTATTAGGTTTTAGTTAAAATAACTACTTCCAGGGTTAAATATTGAATAAGTTATTTTGAAAGTAAAAACATAACTGCTACAACATTTTTTATCCTAAACAAAAAGAAAAGCTTTATGAATAATTATAAAAATTATCTAAAGGGAAACAGATTAACAATATGCAATGTTTAGAAGCTCACCAGGTTTCCAAAATTAAAGTATAGTAGCTAGTAGGAAGAATTTTTAAAAATATAAAATATTTTTGAAAAGAGATTTTTAAAGTATAAATTTTCTAATGATACCTCTACTTAAGCTGTCTTATTACAATCTTGTGATGATTTTGCCAGTTTTCCTTTTCTCATCTCCAATGTCAAAATGCTTTTAGGATCTGATATACTAGAATTAAGTCATAGCTCTATTTTTATTAGCTGAATAAACACAAGCAACTTAATCTTTCTAAGCTTTTGGGTTTTTAAAAAATATTTAAAATAGGGGTTATAATAAAAATAGCTAATGTATTTAGGCACGTTAATTAATATGATAAATGTAACACTCCTAGCATATGCCTGATATATTGTAAAAATACCCCCCCACACATACACACACACTACTTTGTACTTTTGAGAAAATCCAAAATACGGTAATATTGTGAGAACTTACTCAGAAATTTGAGCTCAGGATATGCACTTAAAACACCCAATTGACCATAGTGTCTTGGAAAAAATTATTAAAAAATATCAGTTCCTTTCTCCCCACGTTACCATTCCAACACAGGTAAACTAGATAAGAATGGAATTATGTGTTTAATCAATAAGCTTGTTGATATTGAACCGTGGTATGTTCCTCTAATTTAACTAACAATTTGGCAAAATTGTTTTACCAGACAAAGTATATGAGTGATGGGATAGTTGCTCGATAACAAATATGCACCCTATGTCAAATTTAGTTAATGCCACTCCTTGCTATCCATTTTCATCACATCCTTATACATACTCTTTTATAACATGTATCACATTTGACATTCTTTAATTTTTGCTTTCTGTACTAAACTGTTACCTTAGAACCAGCAAGCACTATGCCTTTCTTGGTGGTACCATATTTCTAACACCTACGTAGACTACTGCCTAATAACCAATAGGAGCACCATCAATATTTGTGAAACTGAGAGCCATCGTGTACATTTTGCTACTTGTGATGAAACATAATTTTTATTACCTCTATACCAAGGATATGCTACCCCAAAAAAATCCAGAATAGCTCTAAACTCAGAAATAAAACAAAAGCAAACTTAGGCAACTAAGAAAGGAACTTGCGGTGCAAGTTTCAATTTTTTTTTTTAAGTTGCTATAAATTTATGATTCGTATTTAAGAGAGCCTCATGCAATGCAGTAAAACAAACGTTTGGCTGAATATGGGGTCGTTTTTGACACTATGTGCAGAACCATAAGAGAAGGGAGAGAAGGCCAGAAAAGACAAACACAAGTAGAGAAGGCAGACAATATGAGAAACACCAATGGGATGACAAATAGAGGGTGACTAATAGTGGAAAACAGACTGGTAACACACAGAGAAGAAATCAACTCTGATCTGTCAAGGGAGACAAGGTATTGGCTCTGTAGTCTTAAGCGATTTGGGAGGGCAGGGCAGCTAAACAGTTCTACTTGGCAAGCAGTGCTAACGCTGGACAGTACTACAGTAGTAATGAAGGTCGTTGCACCCACTGGCTCATCACATCTGTGTCTCCTTTGGATCCATGTGACTTTAAAAAGAGGGCCAGCATTATCTATATTTTTATCATTTTAAAAAAAGATAATGGGAGTATAACCAGTTACTACATTTTTATCAGGAAAAAGTCTTTTATCCAGCACACTTTTTACTCATGATTCGTGAAAATTAAATATGTATAGATATATTGTGTTTTCTTTTTATTTTTACTTTTTATGGAGAACCTATCATTAATTTGTAATCTCGCCAGGAAATATTTTTTCTTTTTTTTTTTTAATATATATATATATATATATAATTTATTTTTGACAGAGAGAAATACAGAGACAGAATGTTCTTGCTATTCCCAATTTAAAAATTAGGGGAAGCCGGGATGGCTCAGTGGGTTAAGCGCTCACTTTGCAGCGCTGGGAACCATGGATCGAGTCCCGGCTCCGGCCCTTGCGGAACCATGTGCTGTACTGGGAGCTCCCCCAGTTCAGTTCTCTCTCTCTCTCTCTCTCTCTCTCTCTCTCTGTCTGTCAAAAATAAATAGATAAATAAATAAATAAATAAATAAAATTAAAAAAAAAAAAAAGGTTCCTAAAACTACTCTGTGGTCTGCCAAGGAATTGTTTCTGTGTTTATTTTAGACCTTAATTGAGAAAATAAATAAATGAAACTCGTATTTTTTTCTCCTGAAGCTAAATTTACCTTTAGGTCAAGTTGTATTTGCTTAATACATGGGACCAAATTATAAGTTTATGAGGTTTTTTTTGTGTTGTTTTATTTAAGAAAAACATGGCGATGTTCTGGTTAAGAACCATGGTAAATTCAAAATACACTTTAGAATCATAAAAATTAATTTTTTTTCAAACCAACAGAAATATAACGACAGAAAGCCAATTACTACGGGCCTCAGTAACTGTGAACCAGTGGACTGAAAAAGAAATGTTTCTTTTTGTCAATACTGCCCTCTAGTGGAATAATGGCCAACAGAAAGGGGCTTGCTTTTGGAGAATGGAGTTTGTCCTTAATTTGCTGTATAACAAAGCATTTATACAGAAGCAGGTTAGGTACATGTTTTCCTCACACTTCCCTGGAGCATAAATATATGGAACTATTGATTATGCTCATTTGCATTACCTTTCAGTAAATTTTCTCATCTGAAAATAATACATTGTGCAAGAACTATGAGCAGGTGACCACACACCTTAGGCACAATAAAATATTGTAATCCCAATGTATACAATGTACCATAGTAACAAATACTGCTGCAGTAGTTGTATTGATTTAGTCTTCACCCTGTCAATGGCAAGGAAACTAAAGTAGAGGATACCAATGTTTTAGTGGTCTTCAGTTACTTATAGCCTTAGGTTTGTGTCTAATCAGTTTGTAAAGCCAGATTATAAAATTTCCACTGTACATTCAGCTAGAAGGTGAATCTAGTGACTAATTTCTCAGCAAAAAATAGGCCACTCTAGCCATCACTGTTATCGTCTATCTTGACATTACTGAAAAATCACACACACACACACACACATATATATAATTTTTTTTTTCTAAAGAATAAAATTATTCGAACAGAAAGCACCTTGTAACATTAAGGTTTTAAATATTCCCTGGGAGAAAAAAAAAGGAAAAAAAAGAGAAAGAAAACATTCTTGGGAACATAGTGAGTTCATATGACTTTGGAAACTCATATACAGAAATATTGCAGTGCTGGGCTCCTTTTCTTTTCTTTCATTTTTTAAGATTAATTTTATTGTTTTTGACAGAGAGAGACAGAGACTAAGAAAGAGAGAGAGAAGGGGGAGGGCCCAGATCAGTCTCCATAGTTGTATGTTGTAAGTTTTTGACTTGGTTTTGTTCTACACAGGTGAGCAGAGGGCTGCATACAGCAGGAACTGGGCTGGGGGCCGCCTGCATGGGAGGCATGTCCCCTCAAGCCAGGGGCCAAATTGGGGATAGGAGGGGAGGGAGAGAACTCAACTGGGGGCCTCCTGCATAGGAAGCATGCCCCAGTTCAGCATAAGGGTCAGTATGGGTCAGGGCCTTGGCCGGAGCTAGGGCGGGGATTTGATACTTGGTCCTCCTAGCTGCAAAGCAAGCACTTAAACTCTGAGCCATCCCAGCTTCCCTCCTTCTTTTCTAACCTTCATAAGTTATTGTTTAGACATGCAATAGGATTTCCACTCTTTTTAGTTACAGGATTCACCCATTAAAATAACTGGCACCCTTGGGAAGCACAGGCGACAGTGTGCATGCAAATGTTCTCTATATTTACGCCAGACTCTGCAACCCCAAGCTCAAGGGCCAACACAGCCTTCGTTAGAGAGAACCAGATCTTCTTAGGTTCATTTACTTGTTCAGATTCCACAGCTCATAATTTGCAAAGAGACTGCTCTTTTTTTATGTAAGAGTTCGTGAATACCATTATGTCAAAACAAAGGAAAGTGTGTTTATTATCTTTCAGTTTTGCTCACAAAACCTCCTATTTCTTAATAGTCCGTAGGTTTCCTCATAATCACAACTCAGAAATCAACTCCATTGTGAACATGAAACAAGCTCTATTTGACTGTAATAGGTCATTTATCCTGACCTCTTCACACAAAGAGGTATTTATAATCAGTTAATTAGTGTGTTTCCAATTTACACTGTACAAGAAAATTGTTTTATCAGAGTAAACATCAAAGACTATGCACAATAATTTTCTTCTTTTGTTATTAATAGCTAGTGAGAAAATAATGACCTGGAGAGTAAGATAACAAATTTAGCTTTGGGCTCAAATATGTTTGACCCAGATTACCAAAAACAATGCAAGGAATAATGATTATTTTAAAATAAGTAAGTTTAAGAAATATAAATCAGCCACATTAATAAGCATTGCTTTGAGGAAAAATATAATATACAATTCACTATAAAAGAGAAAATGGTTGAGGGAAAAAAGTGGCTTTAATCTCACAGGATCAGATTTTTCTGTTTGGCTCTGCAAAGTAAGTAGTTTAATTTAGGCGAAGTCACGAACCTCTCTGTGGAATCAGCATCTTAACCTGTCAAATAGCAGTAAAGTGACACGAACATAGGGACAAATTTTCCTTGAGTCACCATGGTATTCTTAGTTCCAAGCCCTGGGTCATAAATATGGATCTTGATAAGTATTTGTTTAATAAGTGACACTACAGAAATCAAAATACACTTATATCACTGAATTGTGAAAATAAGCCAGATACATATAAATTACTTTGAAAAAAATATATATCCTTAAGCAATTCTCATTGTCTTCTGTCTAGAAGAACATCTAATCCTATTTGTATTATTACAGTGTGCTATAGGGAAAACATCCTTAAATCATTTTACTTTTGTAAAAATGTAAGATGACATCAAATAATACTTTATATTTTGCATTTGAAATATTCTAATCATATCATTACACTGTGTAAATAATTTGAAGCAGTAACAGAAACATTGAAGAGTTTTGTTTTGTTTTTTTAAAGCAGCAAGACAAACATAAAACACCATCTTCTATATTTGTCTCATAGAATGCCACTTTTAATAAAATTTCTTCTTTTCTTGTTTTCAAAGTTCAATAAATCATTATTCTAGTAGAAGTATCTTTAGAGGAAGTTTCAAGCATCCCTCCAGTATCTAAAAGTTGTATTTGATGTTGGTGGGACAGATGAAAGACTGTTCACTCTGGTGGAAAGGACTTTCGTTGATATCACAAACATTAATATTGTATAGGAACTCTAGTGATAGGAACTCCAGGTGCCATTCTGAGGTGCGAGTGTTGGAATTGAGAGGAGGAAAGGCTGACAGTGGCAAATGGGTTGTATAATATGAAGAGATGGATCCAGTCAAGTAACTGTACCTAACCCAGTTTCAATTCAAGCACTAAACTCTTCATTTTGTTTTACAGGATATGAATGATTATCCTCCAGTATTTAGTAAACGAATCTACAAAGGGATTGTGGCCCCAGATGCTGTCAAGGGAACACCTATCACAAACGTTTATGCTGAAGATGCAGACCCTCCTGTAAGTAGAAGACTTTGATTAATGCTCTGAACTATAGTGAGAAAAACCTTTAACACTTATAATTGACTGTCCCAGTTTCCGAGGTGGTTTGTGAGTTTCTCCTTTTACTCTCATACATTTCAGGAACTCTTCCCTGTTGAACCACAGGTATAGTTTGTATTTCAAATCATTAGTTTTGAACATAGACAATTAGGGATACACTTTTTGTCTTACTAGGATTCAGAAGTTATTATCTACTGACTTATCTAATACTAATGATAAATATATATAGACAGAATTGTCTACATTTGCAGTCAGTATCGTTTGGAATATTTATTTAGACCAGTGTAAGCTTATTTTACTCAAGGTAGGTTTTATCCTTATGTATTTTCCATTTTATTAATATATAGCTATTTTGCTATCACTCTATCAACATAGGACACAATACTTGTGTTGACTATGTTAATTTTGGTAAACTAAAATCTTAATGTTGCATTTAGAAATACTTAATAGATTCTTCTATTAACCAGAATCTTACTTCTTTCAGATATTCCAGATTGTCTTTTAAGGTTAAGTGTTTTCAATGAAAATGTTATTATAGCAGATGTAAGGCACTTTTCTTAATGATATTATCTTAGTGTATTAAAAATAGCATATAGAAGTAATAGTACCTGTGTAGAAATGATTTTTTATAAATGACTTTTATAAATAATTTTATAAATAACTTGAGTGTTTTATACATATTATTTATTCTCATAATATCCAAATAATAAAGATTTGCAGTTTTTACTTGGAGTGAGCTCCAACTATATGTCAGTGGCTGAGATATTTTAGGAAAATATTAAAAGTACTAAATAAACCATTTTAGAACCATAAGAACATAGAAGATCTGAAATGTATAAGTGATTAAAAAGTTCTATTCCATATTAGTAATATAAATCATATTTATGTAATGCTATTTAATAAAAGGTGAATGGCATCATCACATTTTTTCAGCTTCAGTTACAAAAAGTCATGTAAGGTCCTTTGTGGTGAAAGGTCCTGCAAAATAATAATGTTAACATAAAAGCACTTAGAAGCTCCTTTTTTAGAGTGTTAAAGTGTCTTTGAAACATTCATTGCATCTTTGGAAATATGATAGGCAAAATTTCATAGCCTGGAACACACTGGTAGAGATAATAAATACGAAATTGGTGGTTTGTCTGCTTTATAAGTAAACTCAGCAATACAAGATACTTAAAATTAGAAATATACATTCAGTCCATTCAAAACCTGTTTTGAATACCAACTCCATGATGGTCAATGTACAAACCATTTTTTTCCCTCCAGAAATACCTTCCAATCTTATAGGAAAAACAGAACTGCACATAGCAACTATAATACACTATACTAAATTAGTGTAAGCAAACACAACGTCTTAAAATACTCATATTTCTGAGAAATTTTCATTAGTGAAGAATTTAATATGTTAACTTTAATAACACTCATGATGAAAGACTAAAAGTAAGCCTACTAGTCACCTATATGGGATAGATCTCAAGTCTTCACATGGACGGCATAATTTGCACTTCTCCTTTGGCACCTGTAACCTTGGTCCTGTACCTGACTTGATATTCAGATCATGCTATGATGTGAGAGAAGTTGTCTTAGTCTATTGTTTGTTCTATAAAGAAATTACATTACTTATTTAGAGAAAAGGCCCTGTTTTTACACCCTGAATTTATTTTATGGAAATTTACCATATCCAAATTCCACATTTCTTTTAAAATAGTTCTTAAGTTTTCATTCCCAGTACGTAGTAGTTTTTAACAGTTAAAATCTAATGCTGGCTTTTCAATAGATGAAAAGTGGTGTTCTGTTGGAATACTGAGCACAGTTATTTAAGTTAGTGAATATGTATAATATCAAACTCAGTTTTAATCCTTGAAACAATAGCAATCTTTTGACATAACTGGTATTTAGTATTGAATTCTCCCATTATTTCTGGAAATTGGGTCCTTTAAATTAGAATAGTTTCAATTTAGCTGCACCAACACCAATTTGAAATAAAAGCTCCATTCCATGAAATTTGTCCAAAGATATATATTAAATCACACAATTTTCAAAAATACTATGATTAATTTTTACTTTTATTATTTTATGTTGGTGCCATAAATGTAGAATAAGTATTTGTTTGTTGGATGAGTTTGCCCAGTGTTTTCTACTTTGTTCCTATTATAAAGTATTAATTAGAAGACAATAGTTTCAGTTTCATAACCCATGTCAGTTCTACTACTTAGGGTTGTACGTATCTATGGTGACACTAATTTTACTTAATAGTATCTCTTTCAAACTAGAAAGCAATGTTCTTAAGGGCATAAATAAAAACTTATTCCAGTTTGTATTCCCACATCTAACACTATGCTCAGTATTTAGTAGTCGGTTAGGGTTTGTTGAATAATTGAAAAAAATGAATACATAAGCAGTTATTAAGTTGTTCAGAACTGACAAATTTCCAATTCTTCAGAATTTTACTTATTTGTGACCCTGGTAAAATTTCTTTTAAAGATTTATTTTTATTGGTTTTTTGACAGAGAGAAACAGAGAGAAAGGGGAGGGCCCAGAGCAGTCTCCATAGTTGACAGCATTAGTTTTCCATATAGTTTTACTCCACATTTGGGCT
>PVKE010008175.1:0-48499 GCA_004027555.1 Craseonycteris thonglongyai | reverse complement strand
GGCCTGCGAGGCCCTCTCATCCGGCCCGTGGAGACCTTTTTATCTGAATAAAATAATATTAAATAAATAACTTTTAAAAAATCTATGTTTTGATTCTTTTTTATTTGGACCTTGAGTGTGTAGTCGGCCCCCAAATTGCTGTTTGATAGTTAATGCGGCCCGCGGGCTGAAAAGTTTGGAGACCCCTAGGCCCTAGGGAAAGCTACCAACTTCTCTAAATCTTAGTGCCTTCATCTACAAAATAAGAAACACAATTACTTTCCCATTGAGGCAGCTCTAAGGATGAAAAAGCATAATGCACAGTGCCTGATACATAATAAGAACTTACAGGTATTATTTCTTTTGAGCCCAATAAGGATCCACTGGAGAGAATTAAACAGGAAAGTAGAAAGTCCACATTTGTATTTTTACAAAGTGTGGAAAATAGATTGGCATGGTTTTGTTACTGCACCCCCTACTAAGGATTTCCTTAGTAGGATTTGAACTTTTATTTTACTGTATTATTAGTCTTACCACTAACTGTAAGTTCTAACATCCTGTGATAAAAGTTTTAGATACTACTTTATGAATTACATCTAATGTAATATTTTATAACATCTGGAAATAGAATAAACTTGCATTATTTCCTGACTCCTTCCTCTACTCCTGAAGATTACTCTCACACCTGAGCTATTATAGGATTTGTGGGTAATTTTACTGCTTTTTTTATAGGTACTTCCTGTCTGCCCAATTATATAAGGCCTGTCCAAAAAAATAAATAAATAAAAATATACAGCCATTGTCAATATAACGAGAACGGTTACATGGCCGGATACTTTCCAGACAGCCCTCATAAACTTGTTTAGGGGAGAATCTAGGACTTAAGATATTGCCCTTTGCCTCTTGTAAGCTCTCAATAAATACTGGTTATTGAAAAGCACCTGATGACAAGATACACGTAAGGTTTTACTAAAGTTTAATGTGACCAGAGATTAATTTTAAGTATAGAGAGAAGTTCCAGTTGTTCTCCTGCCTTTGGCAAATCAGTGCCTCTCTGAGTCCCTGTTTTTTTGTAAAATGGGGATAAAAACACAAATGCAAGTCAACTAATTCACACAGGCATTCCAGGGCTTTAAAAAAATGATATATAAAATGCATTTTGCTAACTCAAAAGTATGCTAACATATGAACATTTGTTGTTGGTGGTTGTAGTCTTATATTTCTTTAAATCCCTGGGTCTTATTTTGTAAGTATTCCAAAAACACTCTTCCCAAGTGAGTGTTCTAGAATTCCCTGGCACCACACCTGAACCAGGCTAGCATTCTATCTGCCAATTCTCACGAATTTATATTTGTATCCATCTCTATGGGGGTGGAGGGGCATGGGTTCACTAGAGAACATATTGTTGAATTACGGACTGGAATGATAATGAAGTATTTCTAGGCAAGAAATAACTATTCATTTAAAATATAGTCCCCTATAGGAACATTTTAATTTTACTTGTAACATAAGTGTGAACGAAAGGACATGAAATCCTCTTTAACATATTTCTCTTGAACCTGCCAACAGAGTAAAAGGAACAAATGATTTTCATCTCTTAAAGGGGTTGGGGGAACAGTCTTTAGCCTTAAACATGGCTTTAGTAATAAAAGTCAAGAGGATTTTTGCTTTCATTTTATGGAAGACAAATCTCAATAAAAAAATCGTAATTTAGGTCTTTAGACCTTAACTATTGTGGAAACAGAGTTCTATTTATTTGCTTTGGGCTTTTGATTAAATATTGTGCCCACAGTTTATAGCAGAAATTTGAAGCAGGCCCCAGAACCTCATCTCCTTTTACTATTCAGTTTCAGATCAATTTCCTGTCTAACAAGCTCACTGCGTGGAACAAGTTAACAGTTCATATATTACAGCATAGAAAAAAAAGTTTTTAAAAAGATAATTATATCTTGTGAGTTTCTCCAACAAAAAATAATCCAATAGATGTTCAAAATAGGAAGTGAAATTAATGAATAGGCTGCCGCTGATACTCTATTTGTCAAGAAGGAAAGCAATGTAGGAATTTAAGGGGGTCACAGAAGCTTTGTAAAAGTAGATCCAATGCACAATCATCTCTCTCTAAACAAAGATCCAGCCAGGCAAGGCAATTAAATTGTTTAGGATAACCAAGCTAATGAGCAAGTTGAGTTTCCAATAGTCCTTGTATTTCAATTGCTGAAGCTTAGAAACCATTTTCCCATTGAAAGAAGATTATAGATAGTGGTAGTACCCAGATTACAGAACTAAGAGTTCTGAAAGAACCTTAGGATTACAGACTTGCATTACTTTAAAAGGAAATTATTTCTACTATTCAGTCTTGGGTATTAGTAACACATCTTCCAAGACAGGCCCACCCTGAGTTTCCCTACTCACTCCCCTCCAGCCATGAACAGTGAGAGTGGAATCACTAGCCACCTGCTATTAATTTATATCTACAGTCTACTCATTTTCAAATATATATTGATACTACCACCATCCACTTATTTCTCTAATAAATGTTAATGCAATTCTTATTAACTTTCTATCTTTATACATGTTCTCAGATAGGGGACTCTTCTACAAGAGCAACTATTTTCATTAGGGAGCCTGGGAAATCTATCAGCATTGAAACGGTATCTTCAAACCCCTCCTAGATAACAGAGTAGGTAGAGGGTTAGAAGAGGAGAGAAAGAGGGAGGGATAACATCTGGTCAGCGCCAGCACAGGTCGAAGTGAAAGTGGGAGCAACAGCAAGCAAGTCAGCACTTGTCATTTGAAAACTGTCTCTATTAATCAAATCACTATTTTAATGAACGTAAATGCAATCTTATTTATTTGTGAGAAAGCTAACATGGAAAACGTAAGACTTCTCTTTTCAAAGCATAAAACAAAGAATTTTTAAAAGGCTGATAACTGAATGCAGAGCTATTTGCTTAAGGTTTTTACAGAAAGATTTCCCTCAAAAAATTATTGCTTGCTATACTTTAGAAGCAATTGATATAGAATATATATAATTAAAAAGCAAAACAAAAACATTCAAATTCTATTAAAATATTTTTTTGGTTTATTTTAACTGTAGTTAATGTGAAACCCTGTTTTATACACATAGACAAATACACACAATATTTTTTTCAAATCTTTTCAGACTAGGACTGACTCAGGTAAATATGATTAGTATAGGACTATGGATCCCAGATCTAAAAGTACTAGAAACAAAGGAAAAGCAGACTGTGGAAAATAAGAATTATAATGAGTAATAAAAACACAACCCCAGATATTAGTAATATAACATTATTATATATATATATATAATACTATGTTTGTTTATAAGTGCTTGATAATGCTTATTCAATAAATTGTTGGTGTTATTTTTTGCTATTTTAACACATAAGACACTGAGGAAGTTAAGAGGGCTAAAGAAAATACAATCTATGCATTAAGACAAGCCATTTTTAACACAAATTGACAGGCGTTTCTTTCTTAGGCACATTTTTTATGAGTTTACAATTTAAATAAAAATATGTACCTCAAGGTTTAAAATAAATTTTTCTATAGCTAAGCAGTTACCACCGATAATACTTTTTACTTATAGCCCTTAAATACACTATAGTTTAAAACAGTTGGGGAAGCCGGGATGGCTCGGTGGGTTAAGTGCTCGCTTTGCAGCCCCAGGGACCAAGGATTGAATCCCGGCCCAGGCCTGGGCGGACCCATATGCTGAACTGGGGAGTACTCCCAGTTCAGTTCTCACTGGGGTGAGACCCCGGCCCAGTTCCTGCCCTGTGCAGCCTTGCGCCCACCTGTGGAATGAAACTGTGGAAAAACCGATGCTGTCAACTATGGAGACTGTTCTGGGCCCTTCCCCTTCCCTCTGTCTCTGTCTCTGTATCCTCTCTCTGTCAAAAAAACAAAACAAAACAATAAAAATAAATCTTTAATTAAAAAAACAGTAATTTATATCTTAAGCACAATCCTAATATATATATCTAAAATTGTTTTGTTTTATGTGCTGTTAGGACTCTGATAAATTGAGAGTTACCATGTACTATCAATTTCTTTCAGAAAAATATTAACTATTAAAGAAAAAAGGATTTACTGTAAATGCCATACCAATACTTTTGAAAATGAAAATATTCCATGCTGGCAAGGATAAAGACAGGTACTTTCACTGATTGAGAATACAAGGATAACCTTTCCAGAAGGCAAAGATTCAGGGGGCTTATTTTAGTAGTGCTCATAATAATCAAAACAAAGTAAAGCAATCCGTAATAGAAGCAGTTAAATTATGTTATATTCATATGCAAGAAAAACAGAACTTTATATCTATGGGATAGAAAAAATAGGACGTAGGAGAACTTAATTAAAAAGAGAACATGGGGAAATGTTCATGCTCTATGCATCACATTAAGTGAAAAAAAGGAAGACACAAACCTCTATGTACTGTAAGTTTACATTTGTAAATCTACGTACTTCATACTAAATATATTTTAGAAAAAGATGAGAAAAAAAATTACCAAAATGTTACTAGGGGTTATCTCTGAGAAGCAAAATTAGAAGTTACTTTTAATTTTTTTCCTTATACTTTACTGGATTATTCTTCAATGAGCATTATCACTTTTAAAATACAGGATCTGGCAGAAGTAATGAGGGTTTTTTTTTAGTACAGTATAAACGGATGTGTTGTCTTAGTAACCTTAGTCACCAAATAAAAGATTTGATATAGATTAGCAGCTCATAAAAAAAGAGGTTACATCTGAGGGACCTTGTCCATACAAGCATACCTCATTTTATTGTGTTTCACTTTGTTGCACTTCACAGATGTTGCATTTTTTACAAATTGAAGGCAAGACCCTCTACCAGCAAAACCACTGAAATTTGTTTTATTGTGATACTCCCTATATTGCAGTGATCTAGAAGAACAAAGCCCGAAATATCTCCAAGGCATGCTTTATTAAAAAGGCATTGTTTTAAATACAAGTGATTTGAGTGACAATTATGACACCCTTGATCCTAGAGTTCCTGAAAGGTCTTAGAGAGTTGTAGATTGAAGTCTGCACACCAATAAAAACAACTGAAAGAACCTGTTGTAAAGGCTCTGAGACATTCTTAAAAAGAGATGACACCTTCAAAATACAAGGAACCTCATTATAAAGGAAATAAAGTTTAAAATGTGTGTCATTTTTACCCTTTTGAAAGTTTAAAAATAAAGTCTCCCTCATAAAAGTAAGTTTGGGTTTCCTTTGTACACTGGAGACCAACTGTACAGAAATTACTTTGAAACAGAATTAAGAAAGCACTCCATAATAACTACAGAAGCTTGACTATGCTGGATCAGATCAGTGCATTTCTTTAAAAGTCATAGTTAGCGTGCTTGTTACTTTGTATCGTTCTACTTCATGTGTCTAGTGTAGGGGCTTAAGGCTTCACTCTGTTGAGAGAGGCCTTGTTTACCTTGGGCTGGAGTGTATTCTACCTTAATCTTTCCCTGAAAGTTCCTGGAGTAGCTATAAGAGCTGAATTCGCCACAAAGTTCATTATGTATCCACTCCTCCATGGTCCTAGGGCTGAGAGTTCCTCTGGGAGTCCTGGGCTCTGCTGGTTGTGTCTCTCTCTCTGCTCTTCATTGCACCCAGCTCTGCAATGGAGGTCTGTCTATCTAACCATACAGGGAGCTAGAGGCCAGCCTAGGCTCCTCACTCACTTTCCCTTGGCACAGCTAACCCACAAATCAGGCTTGTTGAGACAACATCAGTTCCTCTTTCTAGTTCTCCTTTCATCCTCTGTAAAGCCATACCAAAGCTCCCTCTGGCCACTGCTGACTCATGATGTCCCCGTCGCCCCGTCTCCCCCTGGACCCACTCTTGGTCTCCAATCAAAATGCTTCCTTACAGTCAAAGGTGGACTTCCCTGTTTTCTACTTGCAGAATACTCCCAGAATTTGTCTCCTATTCTCAAATGCACCCTAGGACAAATGTTAAAATAAATAAATAAATAAATAAATAGTGTTTCAGCCCTCCTTGACTCGTTATTTCATGTCTAGAGTATGGTTTTTTTGAGAGTCTGGATTTCTTCCTATCGGCACCATTTTCTCTCATTCCACCCCAACATCCTAGCACTCCGGTGGTCAGGTAATGTAGAGCTCTCATCCCTTCAACACAATTAACACTAGCAACCAAAGTTACAATATCTATTGCAAACACATATTAAAATACAGGCTCAAGGTTTAGGTGTTTCACATTTGTTGTTTTTTTTTTTTTACTTGTGTTGGTTTGATTTGGTTTGCTGTTTTGGACTTGGCACCAATAAATCACTGTCTTAGTAAATGACTCTAATTATTTCTAAAAGCTGCCCAACCCACTAATTTAATTTAGACAATGCCATTTTACAGAATAGTAAATAAGTATCTTCTAAATATGGTAAGTAGCAAAACAGCTACAAAACAAATGCTACTGAAATCCAACAATAGGGCTAAGTACTAGATAATGTGTCATTCAGGACTTAGGACAACAAATAAGGCTGACACAGGCCCTTCCATTCTCCCCCTCCAAAATGCTACTAAAATATAGTAAATAGCCATAGACAGCTAATATTAATTAAACAAGGAGGAGAAATTATATCTAAATGGAATGTTCTTGATGGGAGATAGTAAGGTGTTTTTCATTTCCCCACACATAATTCACATCAGATGTATGTGTTTGCTTTTCCCAGGAATCCAAAATGCTGTGCCCTGGGAATTGCCACATTAGTTTTGCTTTGAGGAAAGAAAGTTTTACCTAAACAGGCTTTGTACAAGGGAAGGATTTTGCCCTTGATTTCTGGGTTTACAGAGAACCTACTGGGCAACAGAGCTTCCTAAATCAAGACATATTTCTCTCTGCCTAAAATGTAATTACAACCTTAAACAAAATGTTGGATTTCATTCTGACAACTAAAATTGTCAGAATATCTCTTCTGCAAAATAATTTTACAATAATTTCCTCAGCATTGCTTATATTTATAATAAACTAACCTTATTCAGATTTCCTTCACATACAAAACACAAGAAGCATGTTTTCTTGATTCTGAAAGGTATGAATGTATTTGGCTCTGGATTTCTAAGTCTGAGTAGGGAAATTATTAATTTTTAAGGATTCTAAGCAATGATTTTTGTTAATGTTACATAAAACAGACTTGTGGGGTATATATCATAAATATATGTGTTCATCCAATGACAATAACTTCCTACTAATTGTTACTAAAAATAATTACATCTGAACTCATCCAAAATGCCATAATTTCATGAAATGACACAGGTTAATTTACTTTTGCTCCTACCTTCTCCATAAAGAACACTTATGCTTCCAAAGACAGCCACCACTAACTAGCAAGATGAAAAAGAAATTCTTATTGCCCTAAGCTAGAAGATAAATTGGTATGTGCATCAAAGCATTCTAATTGAAGAAGAAAAATGGAGTGCTGTAGAACAAGCTATAGATGTTGTTGGAAAAGGTAAAAATCCGTCATCTAAGACTCCTTGCTCTTCGCTCCCACACCTGCAATTCCCAGAATACCACTCTGCTTTTAAAAAGATTTATTTGATTGTTTGAGAAGAGAGAGGAGACAGTGGAGGGAGGGCGGGCCCAGAGCAGCCTCCATAGTTGTACATCATTAGTTGTGACATGGTTTCATTCCACATTGGTGCATGTGGGGCTACACAGGGCGGGAACTGAACTGGGGGCCTTCTGCACGGAAGGTTGAGAACCTTCACTGCCAACACATCTCAGCAGTTGCCAGCTGCGCTGCACACAGGTCAGCATAATGGGGTTTGCATGGGATAGGGCTGGGAAGTGAACCCCAGACCTCGCATTAGTGAGGCAAGTGCTCAACCGCTGAGCTGTCCCGGCATCCTCTTCACCTTGCTTTTTGATCCCCTGTGTCTCATTTCACTTTTCTATCATTACAGAGTTTAGGCATATTCAGTTTTATTTTGGATTTGTATGAAGTGAATGAATTCTATTCTTTCTGATTCTCTTTTTAGTTTACATAATAAAATAACATATGCATGTTGCAATTTTTTAAAGCCCGAACAACTTTATAAGGTGAAAAGTAAAAGCACCCTCTTCATCACTTCATCACTTCCTTCAGGTAGCCACTGTCAACAGTTTGGGGACAATGAGGAATATACTATACAGTGTTCCCTCGTTTTTCGCGGTTAATGGGGACCAGAACCTTCCGCAAAAGCTGAAAAACCGCGAAGTAGGATTTGCCCCTCGGAATTTTCGTGTATGCAGGTACAAGAATGTTTTAAATATGTAAACAGTATTCATACTTTACTCATTTAAGACAAAAATGACAACAGTATACGTATTTACTTAAACGTGTCAGTGCTAATTAATAAGGTTAATGACAAAACCTTATACAGTCATAAACATGAATCAACATTGCTTTCTGAGAGAGGCGAAGGGTCTTGTGTGGGTGGCGGAGGAGAGGCTCTCACGTGACTCGTAGAAGCGTTAGGCTCCCTCGGAGACTCTTCTGCTGGAGGCGCTGACGGGAGAGCCGGGGGCTTGACCTTGGAGAGAAACATGGTGATGGGTCGTTGTTGTCTTTGTTTTTTCTTTTCCTTCAAAATTCCCCTGTACAAGGACAGAACCCCGTCAACGCGATGGCTGAACTCGACAGCTCGAACCATATTGTCGTCAATGTCTTGTGCAAATTGTTGCATCGCTCTTGCCATGTTGCACAATTGTTGCAGATTCTCCAGGGTAAGGCCACGCTTTTCAGTTTCTTCTTCGTCTTCCTCTTCATTTTCTTCCTCACTTGCAGACTTTGTCATCTCAAGGTCTTCATCGGTCTCTCATTGGTGGATGTCGCACCAGAAACCAATCACGCGCCTTTATGAGAGCCCGTGGGATGGACTCTGAGTCACCTCATCTCTTTGTTTGACAGGCAGGGATCCTTCTCTCTCGCGCATCCACATGAAACAACGCTCCTTTCCGCCATGTGGCTGCCGACATGGTTGTATTTTTTCATTTTTATTTTTTGATGAATATTTTGGGAAAACCCGCGAAGCACTGAAGCCACAAAACATGAAGCGCGAAGTGGCAAGGGAACACTGTACTTGTATGCAGATTTAAGTATTTGCATACTATAAATCTCTTCTGCACTTTCCTTTTTTCACTTACCACATATTGACTTTTCCCAAGGCAATGTAGCAAAGCAGCTAACAGACATTTAAACTATTGCATGTCTCCTTTTTCCTACAATGACATTGCTAAATCAAGATTTACTGAATATCAGAAGAAGCAAAACAATAAACCTGTCAGCCTAATACTAAATACATCTTTGGTTATATTAGTTTTCACACTTGCCTTCAACCTAAAAAATGGTGAGAACAAATGGTTAAACATATAACATGCATTGTAAATATATAGAGTATCTTACATAGATAAATGTTACCATATGTAATATAAGAGGGCTGTCTGGAAAATACCCAGTCATGTAACTGTTCTCATTATATTGACAATGGCTGGATTTTTTCCCAAACAGTCCTCGTATGTGTTTTGGAATGAAGTTAATTTTCAAAGGCAAGAAGAAAAGGAAGGCACCTGTGTAGGTAGTGAATAGCTAAGGACACTGTGTGGAAATTTCCTGGGCTTTGGAGCCAGACACATGGGGTTGAATAGAACTCCACCTCTTACTGACCATATGGTTGAGTAAGTTCCTTAACCCTTTTGAGCTTCTTTTTTCATCATCCACAAAAATGGGGGAAAGATTCATCTTACAGAGATTTAAAAATTAAGTGTTTGAGATGGTGCCTTGAACAGTCGTAAGTGCTCAAAAAGTGATTTATCGGGGAAGCCGGATGGTTCAGTGGGTTAAGCGCTCACTTTGCAGCGCCAGGGACCAGGGATCGAATCCCGGCCCCGGCCTGTGCGGACCCATATGCTGAACTGGGAGCTCCCCCAGTTCAGTTCTCTCTCTGTCTCTGTCTCTGTATCTCTCTCTCTGTCAAAAATAAAAATAAATAAAATATATTTAAAAAAGTGATTTATCACTGTTAATAATCCAGAAACTATATGATAAATGGTGATCCAATAAATACTTCATACCTACAAAGCTTGCTCTTTCGTTTACCTTTGGTTTAGTGTGCCTTCATGTCTTTATATTTACCTTATTTGTATGGACACAAATAAATTACTGTAAACATGCTTAGTAGCTTTAATATTCATTAAATTAAAATATGATCCTCTCTCCACCTACTCCCCCAGAATATCTTGCACTGGGCTCATTAGCAATGTCCCAATCTTCTGCTATGCAATTCTAAATTTTACTTACAACTTGTGATAAACACAAGCCATCGGACTACCACTAAATAGCTGAAAACATCTTCCATGTCTACTGATGACTAGCAGCTTGAAGTGTCAAAAGCTGACCTTCCCAGTGAGGAGGCTTCCTACCTTCTCTTTTTACTTAACAAGGCCATCAATGATGCATCCCCTTCAACTGGCTCCAGGCCATGTCTTGGGAAAGTGATGCTCTGCAAACGCCAAGGAGCTACCAAACGTGCATCTGCTTTTATCACATATTGTTGGCCAACTGTGTGTCCACCCACCCTTTACATTCATCTATATTGAAAAAGATTAGATTTAGAATAGTTGTCTACAAAATCATAAACTTCTAGTACAATTAGGGGGGCAAGTTGGCCACCATATTTATCCAGCTAACTCCTTTTACATAGGACAGAACTGAGGCTCAGACATATGTGACCTCCAACTATTTAGAGAGGAGTTAGGATTAGAACCTCAACTCTTTAATTTTGGGTTCTTTATTACAACTAATAGGCAAGGTTTTTTTTCCTGTGCTAGTAGCTCTGTAATGTATTTAATAATTTTGGATGAAAAGAATGTTTGTGGTTGTGAATGTATCTGGGAGAGGCAAAATGTACACCATGTGCCATACTTAGGGTAATTAATCCACCTGTCTGTCCACATGGGTCTGGGGCAAATGAGGGGGAAAGCTGCATTGGGAATTTTTCACCATCCTACCTAAATTTACAGGGCTCTAAGGACACGTTAGACCAAGCTGATGAAGCACGAGGTGGGGGATTTCTCCCAGGATAGTAGCAGGCAGGGGAGGAGGTTTTTTGTTTTTTGTTTTCGCATTTTTCAACTGGGGAAGCAGACGCTGTCAGTCAATATCCTCCTCTTGCCACACAAGTGGCCGCGTCCTTGTTACTGGGGCTGTCGGATCGTTCTCGCCTCCTCCTTTCTCTCGAGGATGTTTGGGGCAAAGACGCGAGTGGGCCCGGGCCGAGAAGGGCCTGGATACTGGGTCCAAACCTCACCCACCCCGTTCCCCGGCCGCCGCGGGCACCCCGCAGGGCTCGCTGGGGCAGCGCCTTTGTTTTCCCGACTCCAGTTACGTTTGCGGAAGTGCGGCAAGCGCCCAGCGTGCCGGGGGTGCGGGCTGTAGCCTCTCCCAGCACCCCACGAAGATGACAACCGGCACATTAGCCGAGGGAGGGGGCCTGCACGCCCTCCCTCCCTCGGGGCCCCTCCTCTGGAGCCCCCTCCCCGGACAGCAGGTGTGCGCGCTCGAGTGGGGCTCCGGGTCCCACGGCGGAGCTGCTCCCCTGCGAGGGGTTGGGGGGCAGAGTGGGCTGCCAGGACGCCCCCCGCCCCCATCCCCTGCGCGCTCTCCCCCCACAAGCCAGGCCCGGACTCACCTGCTGCGGGCGACCGTGACGCTCAGCGGCGCGGGGCGCGGGGCGCCCTCTCCCCCCGCGCGGGGCGGTGGCTGCGGGCGGCGCGCACCATCGCCGCCGGGTGGCTGGCTCTCCGGGGGCTCTGCCGCGGGCGCGGCGGCGAGATGCGGTCCGGGCGGGGCGACCGGGGGCGGCGAGCCGCGCGCACGCACCGTCGCGACCTCCTCCCTCTCCTTGTTTTCCTCCTGCCCCAGCCCGGCCTCTGCCGCTCGCACCGGCTGGACCCGTTTCAGGGCTGAGCGCCGAGGACCCGCCGCCAGGTGCAGCGCTCCGCCTCCTGCGGCGGCTGCGTCGGCGGCCGCTCCTCCCGGCCTCCCGCCCGCCCGGGCGGCCCCCCGGGACCTCGGAGCCCAGCCCCTGCTGGGGAAGCGAGCCGCGAGGGGCACCGCGGGCGGCGGGGGGCGCCTCCCCACACCCCGGCTCGGGGCTGAGGCCCCCTTCCTCCTGGGGAAATGATGCAGGCCGAGCTGCGGGGGGAGGGGCGGGGAGCAGACGGCCGCCTGGCTGGGCATTGTAATGATACTACAAGCCGACGTTTATTGAGCGCGTATTAAGTGCCAAGCGCAATGCTAACGCTCTTAATGCGTAGTGTCAATATCTCTGGTCTCAGCCCTGGCGGACTGTCCTCAGCTGACCCGGCGGAGAGGAATGGGCGGTGGAGGGGAGGCACACGCAGGCTTTTCAGGGTGCAAAAGAATACACCGATTTTAGGGCATTCTTTCCAGTTGGGAAGGTGCTACTGAGCATCTATCGGGCGCCTTACTAAAGAGGTAGCCATGTGTGTCGCACTAAGAACGTAATTAAGGTTGTATTTCTGGTTAGACAGCAGAGAAGGTGAGAAGAGTGGAGTTGGTTGTGAAAGGTATTCCTTCGGCAGGTATTTTTGTGTGGCTGTTATGAGTTCTGGAAACGCCAGATTCTGTTCTCGGCACTAGCTTATGGTCTTGTTCTGGCAACAACAACAATAATAATGGCAACTAACATTTATGAACATTGTTTTATATATTGGAAGAAGAGTTTAAGTTATGCCTATCATAATCCTAAAAGTATAGGTAATATTATTACTATTTTACCGAGAAAATGAAGGCTGATATTTAATGTGACCTATCCAAAATTCTAAATAGTGGGGGGGGGGGGGGACGAGAGAGAGAGAGAGAGAGAGAAATCCTTTATCTCCAGGTTTAAGCTCTTGACCAAGAAATCATACTGATGAGAATTTTATAGGCCCTGAAACTTTATTTAGGATTTGAGATCCCTCTTCAGGGCGAATAAAACAAAAACAAATACAAGGTCTCTCTGGCCCTACCTGGAGCCTAGGAAGAATCCCTGAACCTTAAGCTACATTATTAGCCTCATGATAAAACCACTTGAAATACTGATAAAAGCAAAAACAATTAAAGACAGTGAGTGCTAAAGTTTCAAGTGAAAGACATTGAAGTTGTTGAACTGAGAATGACAGGTTTTGGTCTGGTGTGGTCTCGAGATAGCTCTCACTGCATTATTTGAAACTGAACAGCTCATAAAGACCCATTCGGTAGCTGTCATAATAGAACTATCATTTTTCTTATCCACATGTTAAAGAAGCAACCTTTTAAAAAAGAAGGAAGAAAGTGAACAGACTTAAGGTCTAACATGGTTCTAGTCTGTCCTACATGTGGGAGGAGGGGAAGGAAAACAGGAAGAATTTGGGAGGGAAAGGTAGTAGTGACCTACAGCTGCTCAAAAGCAGCTCCATCCTGAAGTGAAGACAAATCTTCCTAGATTAAAGCTGGTGATGATGTTTCAAATAGGACAGGATAGCCTCCAGGGTCAGCATAACAGAAAACATTTTAATTCACCTTTTAGGGCATGAAGTTGTTTCCTGGCTGCCTCTTTCCTTTTCAGTATAACTAAGGAGAAGATGCAAACATGCCTTAAGAAAAAGTGATCTGCCACTCCTTGAGCATCTGCCCACCTCACTGTGAGGTAACAAGAGGGTGTGGTGTGGAAATTAGCTTCCAAGTATATTGCCAGGCAGGCTATCCCAGAGGTTATTGCACAGAAAGGCTCAAAGACATGTCTTATTGAATCAATTTAAAATGCAGAGTAAGAAGTTAGTAGAAAGAGAGAGGGAAGATTAACACTCAGGATAGAGCAGAAGGTATATTTTATGAAATGTGCATAGAAACTCCTCCCTCTATTCCCTCCCCCGCCCCTCCCCTTCCTTTCCCTTCACCATTCCCTCCCCTTCCCCTCTTTTCCCTGTGCATCAGCCTTCCCTTTGCTGATGGTGTGCTTCCAAGGACCAGAGTGGGTTAGGTCCAAAAAGAGGGAGTTGGCAGACAGAGTGCATACCTGGTGCCAGAGCCAACATATGCTTTCTTTATTGAGGAACATAGGAACAAGTATGCCTGACCATAATTCTAGCTCCCCAATTAGGCTAATGAGTAGGCATGAGTTTCGCCTACATTTCTCAGGCAGGGAACTAATGGAGGCTTTATAGGTGTGTCACCAGTGAGTGGTCATTTTAAGCCTTCCTAAATATTGAGTGCCAGATATGCTCCATGAATATTTACTGCATCAAGAATATGTGGTGCAGGGGAAGCCGGGAAGGCTCAGTGGGTTAGGCGCTCACTTTGCAGCCCCAGGGACCGAGGATCGAATCCCAGGCCCTGCTGTGCGGATCCATATGCTGAATTGGGAAGTGCCCCCAGTTCAGTTCTCACCGGGGCAAGATGGCAGCCCAGCTCCTGCCCTGTGCAGCCCTGCCCACCTGTGGAATGAAACTATGTGGAAAAGCTGATGATGTGCAACTATGGAGACTGTTCTGGGCCCTCCCCCTTCTCTCTGTATCTATCTCTGTATCTCTCTCTCTGTCAAAAACAATAAATAAATCTTAAAAAAAGAAAAAAAAATATGTGGTGCCTACTTAGACCTTTGAACCCTTCCTCTTTATGTTCAGGTCATATTTATTTCACAAACTACTTTTACTTTAATTTCATTTCTCCTTATAATGATTTTCTTAATCTCCTTTGGCAGAATTGATTATTTTTGAATAATGAAGCAAACACATTACAGTAGGTAGTAATAAGGACAATAGCAGGGGAAGCTGGGATGGCTCAGCAGGTTAAGTGCTCACTTTGCAGACCTAGGGACCAAGGATTGAATCCTGGCCCCGGCCCCTGCAGGCCCATATGCTGAACTAGGGTGTGCTTCCCATGCAGGAGGCCCCCCCCTTAGTTCAGTTCTCGCTCCCCGATTTGGCCCCTGGCTCCAGGGGGTGTGCCTCCCTAGCCCAGCTCCTGCCCTGCACGGCCCCCGCCCACCTGTGTGGAACAAAACCATGTTGAAAACTGATGATGTACAACTGTGGCGACTGTTCTGGGCCCTCCCCCTTCTCTCTGTCTCTGTCTCTCTGTCACTCTGTCTCTGTAAAAAAAACAACAACAATAAAATAGATCTTAAGAAAGAACAGGGGAAGCCGGGATGGCTCAGTGGGTTAGGCGCTCACTTTGCAGCGCTGGGGACTGGGGATCGAATTCCGGCCCCGGCCCGTGCGGAACCATATGCTGTACTGGGAGCTCCCCCAGTTCAGTTTTCTCTCTGTCTCTGTCTCTGTATATCTCTCTCTCTGTCTCTGTATCTCTCTCTCTCCCTGTCAAAAATAAATACCGTAAATAAATAAATAAATAAATATTGTTTTAAAAAAAAGAAAGAAAGAACAATAACAGCTAATACTTATATAGATTCACCCTGTGCCAGGCACTGTTCATAGCACTTTTTCCATATATTTATTTACTTATTTAATCATCACAACAATCACATACAGGCAGGTACTATTATCCCATTTTACAAATAAAGAAATGGATGCATATAAACTTGAAGTAACTTCACTAAGGCCACCCAAACCTAGGTGGTGTGGCTTCAGGGCCCTGGCTCTTAACCAGTCTTCCTGCTTGCTCATGTAAATACTTATAAACATGTGTACTCACATATGGAGGGGTGGGGATTTTATTTTCATGTAAGTGATGTCACCCACTTTTCTCTTTCTACCTATCAGCAGCATTTGCCTCTATTGATGGTCCCCTTTTTCAGACTTTCCCTCTGACTTCCGTGACCCACAGCCCTTGGGTTTTGCTCCACTTGGGTTTTGTTCTAGGCCTTTCTTTCTTCTAATTCTGTTTTGTTTTTTCTGTGATTGCTCTCACCCATTCCCTTGGCTTAAATCACAGAATAGTTGAGGATGCCCCCAAAATCTTTTCTCTGAGGCAGCTTTTCTCCTGAGTGCAGATCCATGAGACCAGTTGTCCAGTAGGTTGTTTCCTAAGCACCCCAATCTCACTAAATCCCACATGAATGCTTCATGATCTTCTGCCCCTCCCCCACTCACTCTTCTAGGTTCCCAAACCATCATCCACCCAGTTGTACAAGGCCCTTATACTTGGCGTTCTTTTCACCCTTTCTTGTTGTACACCCAATGTATTAGTTTCCTATTGCTGCTATACCAAGTGACAAACACCGTGAATTAAAATGACACAGATTCATCATCTTACAAGTCTAGAAGTCTAATGTCCAAAATGGGTTTTACTGGACTCAAATCAAGGTACCCTCTGGGCTGCATCCCATCTGCCGACTTTAGAGGAGAGTTTGTTTCCCTGACTTTTCCAGCGTCCAGAGGCTACTCACATTGGGTGGTTCCTAGCCCCTTTATCTGTAGCACATCACTCTCACCTCTGCTTCAGTCATCACATTGCCTTTTCTGACTCTGACCTTCCGCCTTCCTCTTATAAGACCCTTGTGATTACATTGGGCTCATCCTGATAATCCAAGGTAGCCTGCCCTCCTTTTAAGAGCCTTAATTTAATCGAATATAAAGTCTTTATGCCCTATAAAATAACATATTCACAGGATCCTGGGAATAAGACATGGACATGTCCAGGAGAAAATGAGTTTGCCTACTGTACCCAGTCAAATGCTAAACCCTCTGGAACCCAGCTTTCCTCATATCTCTGGAATTTGTCCCCTTTCTATCCCTGTGCTATGCTGATCTATGAGATTCTCTCTCCTCTGCAACCATTTCTGACAGCCATTATGACAGCCATTTCTCTGGCCTCTCTGCCTCAATGTGTCCTCTCATCCAATCAGTCTTCTCTATTGCAACCAAAATAATCTTTAAAAACATCTGATCATGTAATTTCTTTGCAGACCCACAGGGTCGCACAGCACTGTGGGATACCATTTACATTGTGTTGTGCCTCCTGGATATGCTGCCAGGGACCTTATTCCTGCCCTTACTTAAAACCCACCCAAGTCCCCCCTCACTGTAGCAAAGAGATTCAAAAGTACGGTAGTATCTTAGGATTAATTTTTTTTTTTTTTTTTTTTTCTCACCTAATAGTCTCAAGTGGCCCCACCATCAACACAACAGATGGATTCCATGTCCTGTCCAGAGTGACTGCTGTAGGCCTCACCATTCCCAGCACATGGGGCAGGGAGAATTTAAGCAGAGTGACTTAAAGGGAAGCCCTAGCATTTGCACACATTGCCCATTCATATTCTCTTGGCTGAAACAGTCACATGTCCACATCTGGGTGTAAAGGAGAGAAACAGTCTTTAGCTGAGAGGCCATATGCCCAGCTAAATTCTATTACTACAAAAAATAAAAAAATAAAAAAGGAAGAATGGATTTAGAAAGTTAACTTAGCCATCTTCCATAGGGACTAGGTGTGATGCAAGAATAAAATGGAGGAATGTAATTTAGATTGAAGGATAAGAAAGGCCTCTTTGATGAATTAACATTAAACTGAGACCTGAGGCGTAAGTAGGAGATGGCCAGGAAAAAAGTTCTAGCAAGGGCTTTTCCCACGAGGGAGCAGCCTCGAGACAGCAGAGAGTTAAGCATTGGTAACTAGAGCAGAAGGAGTGGTGTACTAAGGGGAAATGTCAAGAGATGAGATTGGAGAAGTGGGCAGGAGCCAGGTCAGGTGGAGAGGACAGAAGTGGAGGTAGAAGTAAGACTCATGGGGAAAGTAATTGCTGGTGAGGACAGAGGTGAATTCTAATGGCTTGAACCACAGTGACAGCAGTGGGGATAGAGAGAAATGGATGGATCTGAGAGAGTTTTTGGAAGTGCATCAGCACACTTTGTGATATATTGGGTGTGGGAGGCAAGGGAAAAGAGTTGTTAAGAATGACTCACAAGTTTCTGGCTCAAGCAACTGGGTAGATTGTTGGTAACCTTTACTGCGAGGGAGAAAACTGTGGGAGGAGCAGGTTGGAGGGAAGCAAGGAAGAGCTCACATTTTGAGATGCCTGTGAGACTTGCAGGTGGAACTGTGATGTAGGCAATTACATGTGAGTCCAAGGTTCAGGAGAGAGCGCTGGACTTGGCAGTCATTAGCGTCGAGGTGCTATTTACAATCATGGGAAGGAAGGAGATCGCCAAAAGAGAGAATATGCTGAGAGAGCTCTGAGAAAGGCCAACATTTACCAGTTGGTATGGGAGGAGGAACTAAGGATCAGCCACAGAGGTATTATAGGAGGAAACTCAGGAGGGTGTTGCCACTGAAACCTAGAGAAGAGTTGTTCCAAGCAGGAGTGAACGGATAACCCCTCCTTCAGATGCCAGATAAAACATTATGTCCTCCACGGTTAATTGGCCTCAATGGCTTCATACCCCATGTGCCTTCTCAATCGTGACACTTATCAAATGCTATTATAATGGCTTGTTCTCCATGTTCCTTAAAGACCAGGAGCAACTTTGTCTTGTTCAAGGTTTGTATTATTTTGTCTTACTTGTATTAGCATGTAACTATGGTTTAAACAAGATAAAAAGGAAAAAAAAGCATGTTTCTCCCTCATATTAAAGTTTATATAAATAGGTGACTGTGTGGTACTGGGGGTTGGGGGCTTTATACTCTTCTAATCCTATTGTTCTGTCACCTTCAACATAAAGCGTCCATCTCAAAATCCAACATGGCTGCCCCAGCTCTTCCCAGAAGAGGAAGGGGGTGCTCCATGTGGCTTCCTCTTAAGAACATAACCAGAAGTTGTACATATTACTTATTTTTCAATTCCAGTGGCAGGACTTGGCTGTATGGTCACATCTAACTATGAGAAAGGCTGTGAAATATAGTGTTTAGTAGTAGCCATGCACACACAGATTCTATTACTATGGAAGGGGGAGATCGTGGGTGCAGCCAGCAGCCATGATACACTACTGTAACTTGTATCACTGAACCTGAGATATGATTGTGTGAGCATAGAGAAAGGTCTAGAAGGGTAAACATCAATCAAGCTCTTAACATTGATTACCTCACATGGGAAGAAAGGAAAGGGGAGGGGAGGGAGAGCTGATAGATATTTACTAAATAAATGGATGATAACAAATGGTTAAATTTAATAGTGACAATAGTAATGTAGCTGGTTCCTTTTAGCTCCCCTACCATCTTCCCCTCTTCCTTGGCATTGGCTTCATGGAGAAAGTGGGACTTACACTGGACTTAAATGGTGACTTAAACCATAAATAGGCAGGAGGAAAGCTGTCTTTTACCTGATATCTTTTTAGTTTTCTCAAGTTTTCCAGAGATGGATGATCACTTCAGCCTACAAATAATGATACTATGGTCGGTCTCCTTTCGTATATCTATTTTTAAAAATACTATTATATTTACAAAACAATTCTACATATTTATGATGATCAATCGTTGTGCAACTGTCTTATTACTTTCTTTACTACAAGTGCCTCTTTGGCTTTACCACTGATTATGAGGCCAGCTGTTGTTTTGAGAGAGATAATTCTTCATTAGGTTGGTAAGGTATCCTTCTATACATGTTTAATAAGAATGTTTAAAATTTCCCTTATGCTTTTTCTAAGATGTTTTGTTGTCTATTCCCAATCCAGTTACCCATTTTATGTTGTTTTTTGTCTTCTAGTAATAATTATGGTCATCTTAAACGAGTACATCTGTAAGTGGATCAGAAAGCTAAACCCTGGAGGTAAAAGGAATATAAAATCAAGTCCCTTCCACCAAGAAGCTTGTGGTTTATTAGCAAAGACATGATTATATATAGTCGTATGCTAATTATAATAGAAAGTAACATATGCTATGAGTGGTACACAGATTAAGTTCTCAAAAATATCACTTTCATCATGTTCTACCCCTTCTGTTATTTATATATTTTTGACAGAGAGAGAGAGAGAGAGAGAGAGAGAGAACCGAACTGGGGGAGCTCCCAGTTCAGCACAGGTCGGGATTTGATCCCTGGTCCCCGGGGTTGCAAAGTGAGCGCTTAACCCACTGAGCCATCCCAGCTTCCCCTCTACCCCTTCTAAGAAAAATTTATTAGATCCTTATGGCTTAACACATAAAATTCCAAATCTTTAACCACCTTCAGTCAAACTCTAAGTCTTGTCAATTTTACCTCCTTAATATCTCTCTGCTATGTCATCCCTACACGCATTACTCTAAGTCTTTAATGCAATAATTTCCGTAATGGTTTTCCTGTTTTCTGCCTTGTATTATGCATCTATTCAATACAAATCAAGACATTTAAAATGGATCTCAGTTATGTCATTTTTAAAATATACTAATTTTTTAATTTATAAAACTTTTATTAGAGTACAAACATTCAAAAAAGTGTATCAGTCATGAGGGTAAAACTCAATGAGTTATAATAAATATAATAAACACTGTGTGTGATCACCTTCAATATCAAAAAATTATACATTACAGTTCCCCCAAAAGTCCCTTTGTGGATTTCTTTTGCTCAAAATTACATTGTTCTGTGTAGTTATTTTATTTCCAAAATACAAAGACACCAAGTTTTTCTTTTTATTCTTTTATTTATGGACATTTGGCTTATTTACATTCTTTGACAATTACATATAATATAGCTATGAACATTCTCTTACTTGTCTTTTGCTATATGTTACATATATATAAATGAATTTCTGTCTTATGTACCTAGGAGTGTAATCGCTAAGTCACAGGACATACAGGGTGGGAAGCCAGGATGACTCAGCAGGCTAAGCGCTCGCTTTGCAGCCCCCCCGGGACCAATGATCGAATCCTGGTCCTGGCCCATGTGGACCCATATGCTGAACTGGGGTGTGCTTCCCATGCAGGAGGCCCCCAGTTCAGTTCTTGCTGCCCCCCGTTCAGCCCCTCGCTTGAGGAGGCGTGCCTCCCATGTGGGAGGCCCCCAGCCTAGTTCCCACCCTGCTCAGCCCCTGGCCCACCTGTGTGAAACGAAACCATGTACAAAATCTAACGACTACAACTATGGAGACAATGGAGACTGCTCTTGGCCCTACCCCTTCTCTCTGTCCTTCTGTCTCTGTCTCTCTCCATCTCTGTTAAAAATAATAAAATAAAACTTTTTTTTTAAAGAAAGGATATACAGGGTTTTACCTCTATTATAATAGTTAATATCAACCAGCTTCCCAAGGTGGTTGCAAGAATTTATACCTCTATTGTCAGTTCTCTTGTTTCATATCCTCGTTCTCATTTTGGTATTGTTAGTCTTCTTCTTCTTCTAAATCTTTTCTTTTGAAATAATTGTATATTTACAGAGAAGTTGCAACGATGGAACAGAGACCTCTCAGCTCCTCCTCTCCCAGCTTCCTCCAACGTTAACACCCTACGCAACCACAATGCGATGATTGAAACAAAGAAACTAACATTGCTGCCAATACCCCACCTAAACCCTAGGACAGACCTTATTTTGATCTCACCAAAGACTTTCCACCAAAGACTTTCTGTTTCAGGATCCAATTCAAGATTCCATACTATGTTTATGTCTCCTTAGTTTCCTCCAATCTGTGATAACTCCTCCCTCTTTCCTTGTCTTTCAGGACCTTAATACTTTTAAAGGATACTAGTCAGGTAGTTGGTAGAAACCACTCAATTTAGTTTTCTGATACTCTTTCATGGTTATATTTAGTACATCTATTTTGGGGAAGAATGTCACAGAGGTGTTGTGTGCTTTTCAGATAATATCAGGAAACACACACGTCATATATCCCATTACCTGCAATATGAATCTTGATCCCTTGAGTAAACTGGTACTTGCTAAGTTTCTCTGCTATAAAGTCACTATCTTTTTCCTTATGTTATAGTCAACAATATTTGGGAAGAGACACTTAGATGCTATGCAAATATATAATTTCCTCTTAAACTATTATTCATTAATTTTTGTACTCATTGGTTGTTCTTACCTTCAGCTATTATTACTATGATGTCCTAAGTATAGATTTTCTATTTTTCTTACGCTTTCTACATTTGTTAATTGGAATTTTTGTGTACAGAAATGTTTTCCCTTCTTTCCCACTTAATTACTTATTCAGTTGTTTACTTTTGTAAGTATTGACTCATGGATATTTACTTTATTCTTTGACTTAATATTTAATACTATCATTAGTTTCTATCTCAACTTGTCTCTTGCTATTGGGTATCCTTTCAGGTTGACTTATGTTTCAGGGTGGAATTTTAGTAAAATTTATTAATTTTAGCAAAATTTAAAATATGTAAACAGGACAATTTTGCTATTTTAACTATTTTTAAGTGTACAGTACAGCACCCTTAAGCATATTCACATTGTTGTGCAATCATCACCATCCTCAAAACTTATTTTTTAATTTTTGAAACTTTTTATTAAAGTAAAACATACATACAGAAAAGTGAACAAGTCATAAGGGTAAAATTCAATGAGTTATAATAAATATTAAAACTCCATGTAATCACCACCAATAGTAAAATATTGAATGTTACTAGCACCTCAAAAGATTTTCTTAAATAAAATATAAAAAATACAGACTATAAAAACAATAAATTAGGGAAAGCCGGGACGGCTCAGCGGGTTGAGCGCTGGCTTTGAAGCCCCGGAGACCGAGGATCGAATCCCGGCTCCGGCCCAGGCGGACCCACATGCTGAACTGGGGAGTTCCCACAGTTCGGTTCTCTAACTGTCTCTGTCTCTGTCTCTCTCTCTCTATCTGTCAAAAGTAAAATAGAAATAAATATGCACTGAAGATAAAATAATTACTCTATAAATATAAAAAGATATAAAAAATAAATAAATAAATAAATAAATTGGACTTCCATCAAAATTAAGAACTCTGTTCTTCAATACATGATGTTCTAAAAATGAAAAGGCAAGATATAGAATGGAAGAAATTATTTTTGAGCATAGATACAACAAATGACTTATATTTAGAATATATAAGAACTCTTAAAACTCAACAAGACAACCCAATTTTAAAACTGGACAAAAGGTTTCAAAAGACATTCTACCAAAGAAAATATGCAGATGGCAAATAAGCACATGAAAAAATGCTTGGTATCATTAGTCATGAGAGCGGTGTATTCAGCTGGTTGCAGTTTTGTCCCTATACCCCAGAAACATTTATCATTGTCTAGAGATATTTTTGGTTGTCATGACTGGGGTGGAGGATACTACTGGCATGTAGCGAGTAGGGGCTATGGATGCAGCTAACCTTCCTACAATGCACAGGACAGCGCTCCCACCTCCCCCAGCTCTCCACCCCACAGGTAATTATTTGGTCTGAAATGTCAGTAGTGGTAAGGTTGAGAAACTCTGCATTATAGAAATGCAAATCAAAAGCACAATAAAATACCAGTACACATGCAGCAGAATAAATGAACAAACAAATAAATAGGAAAATAAAAAGATTGAACATACCATGTATTGAAGAGAATGTGGAAGAACTGGAACTTCATACAAAGCTGATGGGCTATAAAATAATTATACCACTTTGGAAAATAATTTGGCAGTTTCTTTAAAAGTTAATCATAAACCTACTTCAGCTCTTCCACTCCTAAGTATTTCTCCAAAAGAAATGAAGGGATATGTTCACACAAAGACTTACATATAAATGTGCATAGCAGCTTTATTTGTACTAGTCAAGAACTGGAAACAATCCAAATGTTCATCAAAATGTGAATTGATAGACTAATTGTGGTTTATTCATACAATGGAAAACTAGTCAGCAATAAAAAGGAACAAACTACTACATGTGTTAATGAATATACACACATGGATGACTATCAGAATAAATATCTTAAGGGAAAGAAGCTCTCCCCCCAAAAGAGTCCAGTATAACTGTATTTATAAAACTCTTAAAAATGCAACCTAATTTATAGGAACAGAAAGCAGATCAATGGTTGCCTAGGAATAGAAGTGGGGCGGGGCAGAGAGGGGAGAAAGGGAAGAATTAAAAAGGGACATGAGAAAATTTTGGAGGGTGATGGATATGTTTACGCTTGTTGTGATGGTTTCAGGAGTAGTTTATATTAAAAAAAACATCAAATTGTACACTCTAGATACATGCAGTTATTATATGTCAATGAAAAATCAGCAAATTTGGGGAGGCAGGGAGGCTGTGTCTCATGCTCTGTGTTAGTTCTGTGTTATTTACGTCTTCTCTCCTGGTCACGACTCACTGGATCACATCTTATTTTATAATCCAAATGCAACTTTGCTGTACTGGACTGAAAGGAAGTCAGTGCTTCAGAGGAGGCTTGACTTAAATCTTCATCCAAAAGAAATGCCTCATATTGGATGCTACCATAGGACCTCAGCTATTGCACAGCAAGTTAGGAAATTTCTCTTCCTTGCTATAAAAGTTAGTGTTTATTTTCATAGTAAATTCTCATTACTAAGAATAATCTGTACATGTTAAGGCGCTAGAAAAGTACACCTACTTAACACATCCTCTGCACTCTTGCTGAAGAATTCTTCCAGAACTTCTAGCCAAGGCAATAAGAAAATAAAAGATGAGATATACATGTTGTAAAGGAAAAAACAGAATCCTATTATTTGTACATTTGATCATATAGTACCTAAAAAACTCAGGCAAATCAGACCAAAGCATTATTAGGATAATAAGTTTATGTAAAATGGCAAGCTACAAAATTAATATACAGAATTTAATGTTTTCCAAATATTTAAAAATAAATAAAACACTCTAGGGTGGGAAAAAATGATGTCATTCAGGCTAAGAAAATCTTTACTATCCTGGTTACTTTTTCTGAACATTTTCTAGTTCTTCTGTATCCTTCACAAAGTGTTATCTTGGGAATCAACTAAAATGTATTTAGATCATTATGACTTTCTGGAGAAGCCATCATTATGCTCTTTGAAGAGGCGTTCTTTCCTCCTGATTCAGTGTAATGCCTTGGTTTCTACTTAACGCAACCAACTGGTCAGTAGAAAACATGCAACTAGCCATGGCCTGATCATGTAACCATTTTTTTCTAGCAAATATGTACTAATGAGTTAATTTAAGCCAAATAGTGTTTACCATTAAAAACATTCCATCTATTCACTATGGGACCCTGTGTCCCGAGAACACTGACTTCTCTCACCGTGGGCAGATTACTCAACCTTTCTAAGCATGAGAGTCTCTTATGTAAAATGAATGAACTAGGAATTGGTTATCTTTCAACTTTCTTTAGCTAAACATTTTTTCAATTCTCTACAATCTGTATGTCAAGTGTTTTCATCTTCTTGCTTTAAAAAAATTATGCAGTAAATAAATATTTCACTTTAAAGCAAAAGGCCTGTATGGTATATACAAATTTTTGTGTTGCTATTGTTGAAAACTGTAGAATAACATACATATTATTCTATGTATCTTATGTTAAAAATATTATAACACGACACACAGAAAATGTAAAAGGAACCATGATTCCATCTATTTTCACTTAACTAGATTGAAATTTGACTCTAGTAAATTTAATATTGCTAAAATCAAATAGAAAAAAGAAATTTACATCCTTAAATACCAGATCATAATTTTTATCATTGATAATAAATAAGTAATAAAATATCAATAATCGAGCAATTATTCAGTTAATATTTATTAGGCACTCAAAGATCTGGTACATTCTTTACTGAAATGGGGCGATACAGAGCACAGAAAGAACAGGCCATGATATTAAGAAAATTGCAGTCTTCACAGAGAAATAAATATATTTAAAGCATATTTTAGGAATATATGTTATTTGAGGAAAAGCACATATCTCTTGTATTCAAGTGATCCTCCTTATATTTTTCCATAATACCGTGTGTAATACTACTTTGGAGATAAATGGATATATGAAACTAGTTCCATTGTCTTAACACTTATGGCAAATATTTGGGGGGCATATTCATTCAACCAATATTTACTAAAGTGCTTACTTTGTTACATTCTCCTAGACGCTGGGAACATAGCTGTACATAAACAAACAAACAAACAAACAAACAAGCAAACAAACAAAAAAGTCCCTCTTCTCATTAAGCTTACGTTCCAGAAACTATATATATAACTTGTAGTCCAAATGTAAAAAAATGTTGTGTTGATTTTATTCCACCATTTTCCCTAGTTATAAAAGTAATTATTGTATATTGGAAACAACAGTGATACAGAAAATGAATATTTCCTTTGTAATCCTACTCCCTTGGCATAATTACTGTGAATAGTTTTGTATATATAGTTATAGGCCTTTAAAAATAATTTTTAGGGGAAGCCGGGATGGCTGAGTGGGTTAGGCGCTCACTTTGCAGCGCTGGGGACCGAGGATCGAATCCCGGCCCGTGCGGAACCATGTGCTGGGCTGGGAGCTCCCCCAGTTCAGTTCTCTCTCTGTCTCTGTATCTCTCTCTCTCTCTCTGTTAATAAACAATTAAAAATAAATAAATAAATATTAAAAAAAAAAGATGTTATAAAAAAAATAATAATTTTTAAATTCGCAAACTAGGGTCATTCTTCTACAGTCTTTTTCCACTTAGCAACACAGTATACCAATACCCATGAATATGTTTTCATAACAATGCATCTGGACCTGACTCTCCCTTTTTATTGGTTGCATAAATATTAATACCATTATATATAGATTATAATTTATTTTAACCATTCTTCTATTGATGATCATTGCAGTTATTTCCAGTTTTTCTATTATGATTAGTGTTTTGTTTAAAAAATATTTGCTTAGCCCAAGGCATTTTCAAATTCACACTGTGGGACCCACAGAGAACACAGAGAGTCCAGCTTGCAGCTCTCTGACAGGACTGGGGAGACAGAAAGTGCTGTTTAGGGACTTTGGGCAGCAGCCAATACCTGAGGCCTTAAAATCCCAGAGCAAAGAGAGCTATAGAGCAGTGATCCTGGTGTTGTGCTTGGAATTTCCCTTCTAGGCTTTTCTGATTCCTTAGTTGTACATGTTTAGGGTAAATGGCTGAGAAGCCCAGCAAAAAAGCAGCGAGGTGCTAAGAGTCTCAAAATCCAAAGAGAGATTTTTGACAGTCTTATACTGCTTTTCTTTCTTCATTTCCTTTGCGAAGTGGGGAGGCAGGGAGAAGGTTTAAATGCCAAGCTAATGCCTAGGAGCCAGTAGTAAGTCACCAAAGGGTTTTAAGGGAAATGAGAGTGTGACAAGGAATCAGATATACAATGTTGGCCTTGGAAGGGACCTTAGGACTGTCCTGCCAATGAAGAGACTGAGGGACAGGGAGTTGTGCCCCATTCACAGCCACATATCACTCACAGAGCAGAGCTAAGACAAGGATCCCCTCGTCTAGGCCTTCTTACACTCCTGTAAGTGACTCAAGCCACGTTGGCTGTGTGTGTGTGCAAGGGTAAGTCAGAGGCAAAGAGAGGTCTGCCCCAGAGTGATGAATTGGAAATTTGAGATAAAAGGGTGTTGGAGGCCAGTAAATGGGGGGAGAGAAGGGAGGAGAAAGAGCACGAGGATGAGAACAGGACCCCAGAGTGTTTCCTCAGGGAAGGATATGAAAGAGGAGACCTAGAATCAGAAAATTAAGATGCCAGAGGAGCCAACTGGAGGAGAGGGAAGGCAGGATGGGAAAGATGATTACTTTGGGAGCTGTTGAGTTTCATGGACTGGCAAGACATGGAGATAGACATGGCTAACAGCCAATTAGAAATATGGGTCTGGAGCTTAAAAGAGACTAGGGCCTTTCCCTATTTCAATGCATGCCTTCCTTCATTCCCCCCTCCTTTTTATCTTTCCTTTTATAAATTTGAGACTCAAATATATGAGGGTTGCCCAGAAAAAAATACAGCCATAAGTGCCTCTATTTTTCATATTATGTAGCTGGATGCTTTCTGGACAGCTCTCGTGTATTTGAAGTTGCAGAAATGGATGAGATCTTTAAGTGAATATATATAAAGAATTGTTTTAAGTATGGCATATTTGATTTGACTAATATATATATATAGACTAATATATATGTAGAGAGAGACATATATATATATATATATATATATATATATATATATATACACACACACACACACATATATACGGTATAATTAGTCAAATCAAATATGCCATACTTAAAACAATTCTCTCTATATATAGGTAACTATATATATATATATATATATATATATACACATACACACACACACACACACACACACATACATATATATATATAATCTGATTCATCAAAAAATTAGATGTGATGGCTCAAATCCCACAAAAAGGGTCACTTGGATTTTAGCTGAACATGTCTAATGCCTATAGGATTAATGGTAGTTAAATGCAGTTCATTCCATGGCTGGACATATCAAGTCTTTTGAAAGCTTCTTGTATTAAGTTCAAACTTGCTTCTCTATAATCTTTGCTTATTGGTTCTATGATATAACTATTTAAACTTTTAGCTATTTTCCACAATAAAATGGTACTATTTGAGGAACAAGGTAGGCTTCAGTAATTACTTACAATTGGGCAACCAATCATCAGCATATAATTAGTTCTAAAGAAGAATAAAGAATATTAAAGCAATCTGATCCTCTTTTTTCACTTGTTTGATTTGAAAGGTTGGTGCTGTCTAGTATTGGCAAGGATGTGGGAACTGAACATTCTCACCCTATGTTGATGAGGTGTCAACTGGTGTACCTGGGGGACTCTTTGTCAATGGTCACACAAATGTTTGATCTAGTAATTCTACTTGTAGGAATAATAATTCCACTTATCTTAATGAAATAATTAGAAAAGTATTCAAATATGCACATTCATCAAGTATATTTATTGACTTGTTTTTCTTGTAAATGCTTTAATTAAAATATAACATACAGTAAATACATAAGATGCCTATATATATATATATATATATATGTGTGTGTGTATATATATATATATACACACACACACACATTTTAAGAAAGGAAAAAACTGTATTAAAATTGTAGTACTCAATATATACTGACTTCTGCAATTACAAGAGGTGCTTAAAGTGGTTACCATCAGCGTCCAGACACTTCTCATTATGGCGAACTACTGCTTGAGCAACATTGACCATAGTGTCCACTTGTATCACTGCAAATGCTGTTTCAAGTTGCTGTGTGTTTCAAACTTATCATAAACATGTGCAGTTTGTTTGGTGTGTTGGAAGTTCTGTTGCATACTTACACCTCCATTGTTGTTGTACTTCCACAACGTCTTGAATTTCAAATACCACTTCAAAATGGTCTTGCGCTCCTCGAATGACAACTGTGTTTCCACCATTTTCTTTGACTGTCGTGCCTGTAGCATGGTGGTGCTAGCATTTATTTGATTAACACCATCTTTTCAGCGAACATCATACTACATACACATTGCTACCATAATGTGTAATACGGTACTTTGAAAAGTAATACAGAGATAACATCTCTTCAAATGTGTATACATTTTCCTGACACCTCTAGTATACAAAACTTAAGTGTATAACTCAATGAATGTTTACCCGGAAAACTTGCCTGTATGTCTGCCATTATGGTTTAGAACATTACTAGCACCCCAAAAACCTCTCTCCTGTCCTTTTCCTGTCATTACCTCCCCAAAGGTAACTATTACTCTCATTTAGAAGAGTAGGTTCCTGTGGAAGTAGACTCTAAGATTACCGTGCAACTGGGACCTATATTTTGGGGGAGGGAAGAGAAGAGGAGGGAAGAGGAAGGGAAGAGAGAACAGGAGAATAAAGAAATATGATTGGGCAGAGGTTGAAGTTGGACTGAACTGAAATCTCAACAAAGTCTTCACCTAACTCTACAGGGATCTCTGAAGTTGGGATGGCCCTTCCGAGTTATCTCAAATGTGGGTGAGGGTCTTTATACCAAGTCCAAGGATTAGGGATATAATCTTGGGCCAGGCAACTCTTCAGCTGAGACACATCCTCAACATTTCTGAAAGGGGACTTTGATGGCACATTCCATTACTTATACTTGGTTTTGAACATCATGCAAATGGTACCATGTAGTATATAGTTTTGGTGTGCTGCTTCTTTCATTCAGCATTATGTATGTGAAATTAATCTATATTGTGTCATTCTATTCCAGTATATCATAATATTTTTACTTATTTTAGTAATTGAACATTTGCTTAGTTTTCAGGTTTTGTCTATTATGAATAGTGTTGCTGTGAATATTTTCGTATATGTGTCTTGATGTATATTTAAATACATTTGTGTTGGTTATATACCTAGAAAAGTGTGATGGAATCATGGAATAAGCATATGATCAACTTTATTAAATATTGCCATATATGTTTTTACACTCCCATTAGCAACTTAAAAGATTTTGAGTTCCAAATTCTCACCAATACTTGATGTTGATTAAGTTTTAGGTATTCTGGTATGTGTAGTGGTGTCTCTATGTGGTTTTAATGCATTTTCCTGATGACCTTTGAGCACATTTTCATTTAAATACTCCCTTTTGTAAAGAGTCTTGTGGCGATTTTTTAATAATTTTTTAAAGATTTATTTTATTGTATTTGACAGAGAGAGACAGAGACAAAAAAAAAAAAAGACAAAGGGTGAAAGCCCAGAACAATCTCTATAGTTGTGCACCGTTAATTATCGACATGGTTTCATTCCACACAGGTGGGCAGGAGCTGTGCAGGGTGGGAACTGGGCTGGGGGCCTCCTGCATGGGACGCACACCCCTGTGAGCTGGAGACTGAACCAAAGGCCTCCCACATGGGAAGTCCTCCTACATGGGAAGCTCGCTCTGGAAAGAACCGAACTGAGGTCACACCCCAGTTCAGCATATGGGTCCGCACAGGGAGGGGCCAGGACTGGGACTCAATCCTTGGACCCCAGGGCTGCAAAGCAAGCACTGAACCTGCTGAGCCATCCCAGCTTCCCTTTGTGAAAATTTTTTAATGGGACTTTCTATCCACGTGGATTTGTAGGAGTCTTTCTTTATATATCTTTGGTATATGGGTCCTTTACCAGATATATATTACAAATATCTTTTCCCAGTCTGTGGCTTAAATTTTCATTCCTTTATACTTAGAAGGAAAACAACTCTGGGGAAATTGACTAAAATGTCAACAGTAGTTGGTTATGTCGGGATGTGAGATTGTTCTCTGTTTTACTTCTCCATATTTTTCAGTTAAGTAGCATGTAATAAAAAGAAAATTTAAAACACAATAAGAGAAATGAGTTATTTAAGGAAAATGGTGTATTTAAAACATGATGATGTAGTTAAAAAACGGACCACTGGAAGAAGTTAGACAAGTCAAGAATTTTGTCCTAATTTGCCTTTAATGTTACCTGCGTGCCTATGCAAATCCGCTAGAGACACCTGGTGGAGAGTGTTGAAAGTTCATAGGAAGTGTTTGAATAAGCTGAAATGTGTTTGAGACGTTATAGCATGAAGGGCTAGCTTACTTTAACAGGTGAGAAATGTACATAAAACACACTCTAGATCATTTATTGTGTCAGTTTTCAAATAAAAAGGTCCTTCAAATTTCAGCTGGGGTAGACCTAGCTCACCAGTGAGCTAGATTTGAACTCAATCAACAAATATAACAAAAAATCAAATATAAAAAGACAATAAGGGGGAAGCCGGGATGGCTCAGTGGGTTAGGCGCTCACTTTGCAGCCCCGGGGACCGAGGATCGAATCCTGGCCCCGGCCCCGGCCCGTATGGACCCATATCCTGAATTGGGGAGTGCCCCTAGTTCAGTTCTCACCGGGGTGAGACCCCGGCCCAGTTTCTGCCTTGTGCAGCCCAGCGCCCAACTGTGGAATGAAACTACCGGTATGTGAAAAAATTAATGATGTGCACCTATGGAGACTGTTTGGGCCCTCCCCCTTCTCTCTATCTCTGTCTCTGTATCTCTCTCTCTCTGTCTGTCAAAAACAATAAAAATAATAAATCTTAAAAAAAAAAAAAAGACAGTAAGATTTGAAGTAGAAATGAACCAATTTAGAATGGGCTACATCATTTGCATTCCTCAGGTGAAATAAAAATGTGTGGCCTCTTGTTCAGAAAGCATGAGAAAAGGTGCATTTAATTAAATATACTAAAGTAAAAAGATTTTTCCTTTCATGACCTCTCTCATGGGTTTGCTATTTAATGTCATCCTAGGAAAAGAAAAAAAAACTTTTAAGCTTTATTTTTTGAGAAAAGGTAAAAGAGAGACAGAGAGAATGAGAGAGAGGAGGGAGAGGGCCCAGAGCAGTCTCCATAGTTGTACATCATTAGTTGTGACATGGTTTCATTCCACACAGGTGGATGTGGAGCCACGTGGGGCAGGAACCAAATGGGGGTGGTGGGGGAAGGGAAGCCTTCCCACATGGGAGACAAGAACCTTCACCACCAAGTTATCCCGGCGGTTACCACCCGGGAATCAAACGCCGGACCTAGTTTTTACAAGACAAGCACTCAACCACTGAACTATTCCGGCATCCCAAGAAAATTTTAGAATTTAAATTATTTATATAAATTCTACCATTCATCCTTATATTGCAAAATGCCAGTTTTAAGTGTAGATATAAGAACATTTAATTCATATGTAGAATCACCAAAGTTATACAAATCACTTTTTTTACTTCATACATGGATTTATATTTTATTCTTACCAGCACAATGTAAACAGTGCGCAAAACTAGCTCAGCTATTTTACTGTGCTTCTTGATAGGCACACATTCTGCCAACCTTCTCTACCTTCAGCTTACTACAAAAGTCACAAGCCCACAAGGCTAGCCCAGAGATGGTTTTCTTTTTTTTTCTATTTTTTAAATGGATAAAGGGAGAAAGTTCTTAATTCTGCATGATTATCACTTCTTTAGGCTCAGCAGCTTTGAAAATACAACCTAGAAAAGAAAAATTATATTTAGAGTTACAGGCCTTTTGTGGCAGGACCAAATTTTTGGTGAGGCTGATTATCAGAAAGAAATAATAAGCAAACAAATCCTTTGAAAAAAATGTCAATGCTCAAAACAGCTACTTCCCTTGGATCAGTTTCAAAGATCCATTTGTGCACATACAGACTTTGAGTTCCCTGCCATTCTAAAGGGACATTTGCAGTTTACTCGGGTTTGCTTTACAAACATGTGTTTCAACATAAGTACCAAGCCTGATACAATTAGAGGTGTTAATTATAGATGTGAAACTTACCACTTACTGTTTCTACTCTCTCTTTACATTTAGCAGATAGAAAGAAAAAAAGAAAGAAAGAAAGGAAACAAAACTGGAGGACTAGAAGGAAACTGCAGAAACTTTTGTTTGCCTTCTTTCCCCTTTTGGGAAAACTGCAAATGTATTGTGTCTACGTTTGACTTCTTCTGCCATGGAATGGGCAGTGCTGTTTTTGTGCTGTAGCTTTGCCTAAGGCTGGTCACAGTAACATGCTCTGGACTACAGGTGCAGAACAAGGAGTTATGGCCAGCTGCTAAGGATGGGGCTAGGCATACTCCTTAAGTGAAACGGCTAAGCCAGGTAGCAGAGACTTCAGACAAGCTTATCTGCACTCTGAGCATGACAGACAGAGGCAAAGGCTGCAGTCTGATGAGAGGGCAGCAGGCCCCTAGGACAGTGCCAGGATCAGGAATCCCAGAGACTTCTCACAGGTCGCTTATGTTTGTTTTGTATTTCCATCTCTGCTTTTACTTATAGGAAGTTCCCTTTCTTTATCATCTTTATGAATGTATGTATCTGTGGCACTTTTAATTATTTGGAGGATGAAGTGGGTAAGGGTAGGCATAATCTGGCTGTAAAAGTCATGAGAATTTAGTGATCAGAACAAGGGACATGTGATCAGAGGTCAGACCAAGGTCAAAGCTTGAAAAGCTTAGTTGGACTAGGTAATAGAGATTGCTACTTGTTCTCCAATACCTATTTTCCCTCTTTCAGGGTGATAAAAGTATAGGGTTCAGGTCAGTGAGGTAAAAAGCCACCTACCCTTTCCTTCTTTTTTGTCTTTTCCTCTATCTTGCTGCTTAAAATGTGAATCCTGCTGTCTTAGAGACCATGAGAAGAAGGGCCATGGTGTGGAGATGGGGGAACAGTGAGATGGAAGGAACCTGAGTCCCTAAGAACTTTAGGGTAGAACTGCCTTTCTGGACAGCCTACCAAACTACTATTATCTTATTTAGGTTATTTTTGTCACTCGTAGTTAAACCTAATGTTCACTGTCATAAAGCATTACTGCAGACTTCTCCTGGCTGGACTTCTGGACTTTACACATAGGTTGCAAAGGTCTGTTTTTTACACCCCTGTCATTACAACATAGCAGAAAGCCCTTTATAAAATACTGAAACCTGGACATTTCAAAACTTACATGGGGGTCAGAAGTCAGGGGAGAAGATTTGCGGCATACAAAGTTATTAAAAGGCAATGACCTTTAGCACCGTACTCAAGCTAGGAGCCAGTCCTTAAGAACAGTTGGGTTTCGATGAGAAGTGATGGTAAGTAGAAGCAAGAAGAGTAACAGGTGTAGAAAAAGGCTTTAAAAAGCAGGTCTTGAAAAATTATTTTGTTAATTAGATTTTTTAAATGCAAGCAAAACATCTAGTCAGGAGGAAAAACAGTGTTATGTCATGGCAGCTAAGGATATACAAATTTTGCTCATTATTTTAAATAAAATAATGCAAGTACATGTCTAACATAGTACTTGTAGTATAGGGCTCGATATATCTTTTCTGTTAATATAATATAATGTTATATTACCATGGAAGAATTAAGCCTATTAACAAATTATTTGAATTATAGACTGAATAAATTGAGGTCTCAATCTTTTTTGTCATGTTTTTTGATAATTTTTAGGTTGACTGCATGATACGTAAGTATTAGTAGCTATGTTTTATTGAACATCCACTACGTTAGAGATACTTTACATACATTATTTTATTTGCTTCTTATACCATTCCTGAGGGATGGCATAAATCATTTTACCAGGTGAAGAAACTGGGATTCAAGGAGGTTATGTGGCTTTGTAACTTAAGATCAGATCGTAGGTAGCAGTGAACCCAGGTCTGTTTAGTCTAAAACCTGTGCTCTTTCCTTTATACCAATTCATATTCTTTCTTTGGTAGCAAGGTATGTGGCTCACTTTGCTATTGAACCAAAATGGTGGACAAGAATTTTCCTGTAATTATGTTATTTTTAATGGACTTTTAAGTCAGTGAATATACAGTGGTATATGACTGCATGAAAGAAGTAGTAAGTTGGTAGTTATAACATGGGAAAATGTGAGAAACAAAACAAAACTAAACAAAATGTACATGAGTAGCTTATAGGTAGGACCTAGAAAATAAAATTATTATTAAATATTTACTAATTGTTATTATTAGTGAACTTTGTACTTAGTAAACTCTTGCTTTGTTGTAACATTCCTCAAATTGCAAGTTATTTTCCCCAAAATTTAAAACTATATTCCATTGTAATAATTGACTTATAGAGATGTCTATAATGAATTATGAATATTTTCTTTGTCATAAAATCCAGTATTTCCACACCCAGCACACCTCAAATAAGAATAGTGACATTTCAAGTTTTCAGTAGCCACTTGAGGGTAATGCCTACCATTTGGGCAGTGCAAGTCTAGGTTACCAACAGGTGGGATCATGATTCTCAGAATAACTTGGATGATTAGATCATAATCTTTACAGTTTATTTTTAAAAACCTATCAAAGAATCAACCTGCCGTATGTATGACCTAATTTATGATATATTAGTATGATAAATTGATTTAAAAAATAAAATCTGTCCTGGGGAAAGATAGTAATCAAAGCTAGAAATTTCCCACTGCAATGGTAGTCCCTCCTATATCCTAAGGATAAGAATACATTAATTCTCTCAAGCCTTCTGTTATTTTGCCTATTTCTGTACTCTAAGCCTTGATGTATTAATTTAATTGTATGATTAATTTGTCCCCACAACTAGCTGTCCTAATACACAATGGGCATAGTTGGACTTATTTAAAAGGGTGGGCTTGATAAACCATCCTGCACAGAACTCCATGCTTTCAGATTCATTTCCATAGTAAATTCATTTACATAGAATTGAATCTTAAGCTGCAGATTCCCAAACCCAGTTGAAAGGACTTAACTTTTGTTGCAGAGAGAGGTGGCCAGTTTCTCTCATATTCCAGCTCTTACAAGCCCTCTTGTCCCTGCCCTACCATCAATAGGACATTAGAGTGGAGGAAAAGCGACATAACCATTATTTCCCCTTTTAACTCTTAGTAGGGCTAATCCAAGACCAGAACATTAACTTGGGTAATGTTTCAATATTTGTTCTCTGAAACAGGAGTCTATAGGTTGTCTCAAGCATGAAAGTGATTGTTTGATAACTTAACCAACCAACTAGAAGAGGATGGTTCTTGGCATTATAGCAATTTTCTGAAGTATTTTGGAAATAATAGCTAGACATAAAGTTGTAGTTGATAATGCATGTTAACTTTTATCCAGTTTTGAGCCCAATTCACTCATTAAATCAACATTTATTTAATAATCAGTATGTGCCCAGGTACTTTTCTAAGCAATGGAGATACATGAACTAGGAAAATCCCTTGTTTTTTGGAGCTAATCTTGAAGCATGGGGAGTTGACAAAACAATCTATCTTGTATTAGAAGGCGATAGGTGCTGTGGGGGGGAAGCAGGGAAGAGGACAGGTAATGTGGGATGAATGTGGGGATGTGGATTATAAGAGTGATAAGTAAAGACCATACTGATGTAGTGATATTTGAGCCAAGCTTTGATGGAGATGAAGGAGGGAACTATACCTATATCTGGGGAAGAGCTTCCCATTTAGAGAGAACAGCAAGTACAAAGGTCCTGGGGGGGGGGGGCATGCTTGGCAAGTTCAGGGCACAGAAACAAAAGCAGTGTGGCTGGAACAAAGTGAGCAAGGAGGACAGCAAGAACAGATAACTTCCTACTCGGGGTTGGAGGGTTGTTTTGTTTTGTTGCTGTTATTGCTGCTTGTTCTTTTCCATTGGAGGGTTTTGAACAGAACAGAGACATGATCTGATAGATGTTTGAAAAGAATCACTCTGGCTTCTGTGTTGCAAGTAGACAGTATGGAGACAAGTTAAGAGTTTATTGTAATAATCCAGGTGAAACATGAAGAGGGCCTGGCACAGAGAGAGGCTAGCAGAGTGGTGAGGAATAGTTGAAATGTGGCTATAATTTGAAGATGAAGCCAAGAGGGTTTCCTGAGTGACTAAATGTGGGTTATGAGAGCAAGAGAGGAACCAACATTGACTTGGCTTCCCGGGGACAGATCTTATTACTATGCAGTGGAAGCTCTCTTTTTATCACCCTCCACCTAAGAGACATAGTAAATTCACCTCTCTGACAGTCTCCTATAAAACACACTGGCTGATAAAGCATTGATAAAGGTGAGTCTTAAAAAATTACTGAGTGTGGGGAAGCCGGGATGGCTCAGTGGGTTAAGTGCTCACTGTGCAGCCCTGGAGACCGAGGATCGAATCCCGGCCCCGGCCCATGCAGACCCATATGCTGAACTGGGGAGTGCCCCCAATTCGGTTCTCACCGGGGTGAGACCCCGGCCCAGTTCCTGCCCTGTGCAGCCCCGCACCCACCTGTGGAATGAAACTATGTGGAAAAGCTGATGATGTGCAACTATGGAGACTGTTCTGGGCCCTCCCCCTTCTCTCTGTCTCTGTCTCTGTATCTCTCTCTCTCTGTCAAAAACAATCAAAAACTAAATCTTTAAAAAAAAATTACTGAGTCTGAAGTAAGTGTACAATTAGGGGGAAAATATTTTAAATCTAGAATGTTTATGCCCTCAGATTACTTAGCAAATATTTTTAAGTTCTTCCTCTACAAGGGTCTCCAAACTACGGCCCGCGGGCCAGAGGCCCTCTCTTCTGGCCCGTGGAGACCTTTTTATCTGAATAAAATAATATTAAATAAATAATTAAAGACAACATTTATGTTTTGATTCTTTTTTATTTGGACCTCAAGTGTGTAGTTGGCCCCCAAACTGCTGTTTGATAGTTAATGCGGCCCATGGGCTGAAAAGTTTGGAGACCCCTGCAAAAAATAAAAAGTAGAGATCATGCTCACATAGATGTGGTTTATGCAAGAAACACAATGCAGACCTATCAGCAAACACATGCATAAAGGATGGGCCTTGTCTTTCCTGCAAGATTGACAATGAGTTTGTAGGATAGATGTTCACAGACTATATTAATAATTCCCTGTTCTATCCACCTTTTTTTCAATAAATTGACAAACTGCCTGTTCAGATCACATTGAAGATGACTTTTTTCACTGCGTGTGATCAATCATTTATATACTCTAAAATGTTCGTAAAAGCTTTGTTAAATAAATGTTTGTTAAGTAACCATATTCTATTTCTCCATCTGGTATATATTAGGGAGCAGGACTAGTTTCTGGGTTTTCATGTGTTTTGTAAAGAATGAGCTCAATGACTTAAAAATTAATCTTTGACATTAGACTTGACGTGGAAAAAATATACAGCTTGAGAGTCCATAATCACAGAGCACAACGCACGTTTTAAAAACTATAACCCTATCGCTAAATAAATTGTTGAATCTGCTGTATGCAACAAAATACTATTAGAAAGAGTTTGACTCTTTTTCATAATTTTAACTTCATTATTTTCATTTATTTGTAATTGTAAGAAAACCCCCCAAAACCAAAAAACAAAAGGATGTTGCAAAAATGTACTTTGGCCCCCAGAGGGCGCAAGGTGGAGGAGAAAAAGAAAATCAGAGCTGGTGTTTGACGCCGCCAGATGGCAGGGCTCACGACCTCCTCACCAGAGTTGCTAAAGAGAATAGGAAAAGTGATGTACAATGGAATGCTAGTAGTCTTAAGCACTATATATATTTAACTCTACCCCTGGTTTTTGAAGTGTAGAACATATGCAAAAATTTCAAAAACCTCTAATTCTATTCCCTGCTGCCTTACATACCAAAATGGTGTGTGTATGGTGAACAGTAGTGAGATTCAGAGAATGTGTGTATGTGAAAAAGGGTGTGAGAGTGCGTGAATATGTGAGAGAGAGGGAAAGAGGACCGAGAGAGTGGGAGGCTCCAGGCATTGTTTCTTATAAGAAACACAAGAAAACTGTTGGAAGTACATGAACTTGGCTAAATTATGCATCCAATTCACAGTTCTAAATGTTCTGCCAAAGGCTAAAGCAGATTTCCCCTTCAAGACAGGAAACAAACATAAATACAACCTCCTCGTATGCTCTCCTAATAGTTCAGTTACATTTTATTTATCTGTAGGGAAAATGGATTCAGTCAGGCTCCCTTGCAGGCGTCACTCCTGGGTCTGCTGCTTATGTAACTTGTTATGAAGCTCTTATTTAAGAGGCTGGCATACAGCCACCTTTGTTTGCTGGGTGTATAAAAGCTGCTGGAAACTTCCCACAGGGCAGAATGTCTTTTGATGCTGCTGCCCCGGCCGCCAGTGAGATTAAAGTGCTATGAACTTTCTTCCCTCTGCTCCTTTGTGTCTTCCGCTTGTCTGCATCCTGCATGAACCTGTCTGGAGTTTATCTCCTGGGATACATTATCAATTAGATGTTTAGAGGAGTTTTACTAATTGAGCAAATTGTCCTCCTCTTCAATACTGTATTGAAGTGTTTCAAGCAACATTGAGAGCACAATACTTGCTATAAGAATTTCACACATCTGTTTATTTGTTGCATGAATATCATTTATTTACTGAAATAAACATTGTCACTTGTTTATCGAAATTAACATTATGAATACATAATGGGAAAAAATTCTCCTCAAAAGAGGAAGGTGAATATTGACCATCAACAGGACAAAGCTATCTTCAAATAATAGAGATGTAGGAGAGAGTTTCACAGCTCGGTTTATAAGTGCACTGGGGAAAAGGATCATCTCTGTGTATCCACAGGTGTGAGGTTTTGGATGAGGAGGCTCAGGAATGTCTCCAGCTGCTTGCTTGATCTATATGCGATTAGTCCTCCCTTGTTGGCCCATCGATCCACTCCACTAGCACCTTCGTTTTCCACGTGGTACACCAGCTGTGGCAAGTCAAGCCCTGTTTCTGGATTTCTATGCAAGCATTCTTTTAAGTCTACCATGCCCCCACCCATGGCCCTGAGAATGGCATGCGCAGCACAGGAGTCCCACTTGAATGTGGTATCTTCTGAAAAGATGTAAACATCAACAAGGCCTTGGACGACACACAGGCTCTTGTAACCAGCTCCAGCGGCCCGGAATATGCGATCGCCGCAGACCCGTGACAGTGCGGCTTTGATAGTCTCCTTTTCACTTGTACTAATGACAGCTGAAAACTGGTGAGAGGATTCTGCCTCAGAGCTGGTGTTTACAGTCAATTGGCTCTGTGGTTCATGGCCATTTCTTTCAGAGATGGGGGGCTGAAGTGAATAGATGTTGGTTCCCAGGTAAGAAAGGCCCCAGTAGCACTGTCCTTTCCACCTGTGGAAGATAACTTTCAGTTTGTGGGGGTATGTTTTCACATTTGTTTATTATTATTATCCTGTTACTTTCCAACTTAATGATATAAAAAAAATACATGATGTAATGAGTCTCAATGCCCTTAATCCTACGAATAGCTATCAAGTATCCAATTCATTTCTAAAAGTTACTTCTAAACATGTAGCTGCCTGTGTTGTTGCCGGTTGGGAACGCTTTCAGTTTTATAGCACTAGCCCATGAATTTGGGACAATGCTAAATATTTGTGGATGTCTAGGCCTCTAGGAACACAGCAAAAGTTCCATGCCATTTTTGGCATTTAAAGTTTTATTTAATAGGGTAAAAGATGAACAGATATCTATCTTTACAATCTGCAAATCTTTTACCATCCTCATAGATTTTTCTTCACTTGGTAAAATTCCTTTTTATCCTCTTATTCACAAGTTCTACTTTGGCTTTTAACACCAAGAAAGATGGACTCATTTTTGGCAACAAAAATAATAATAGCGCCTAGCATTTCTCAATGTTTGCCTTACTATATATGTTGGGTAACTTACTCTATTTACAGAAGAACCTGAGGCTTAGAGAACATAAGTGTAAGAATGTAAGAACCTGCCAATGGTAGAACCTGCCTTCAAACCCAGGAAGTCTCACCCCAGAATCTATGCCACTACCTGTCAACCATTTCTAGGCCATGATTATATCTGCACCCAGCCCCAGTTCTTTTTTAATTTCTTAATGACCTTTTAAAGATCAAAGAAACACATTTTCAGTTTGGAAAAAGGCAGGAGCAGAGGGAAAATGTCACAATTCCAAAGGTGTAGTGTATGACTACTCTTAGTTGCTTAAAACAACTCAAAACTCAGTAAAAAAATATGTAGTCCTATACAAATAGAATAATAGGACCTATTTCAATTGAAAACAACAACAACTGAAACAACAGGAGCAAAGCTGCTTGCTTCCACTTGGACTCTGCCGTATGAGGACTCAACCCCAAAGCACAGGCCATGGATCAGAGGCAACCAGCTGCCCTGTGTTCTGTGCAGGAGTCCGCGGACGGGGAAGAGGGAAGAGGCAGAGAAGGAGGTGGTCCTGGCACATTTATAGAAAGAGCACCCCACAGGCAGGCTCTCATCCTGGTCAGAGCTACACATCGCTTCACTGGATAATTTTCACATTTTGTTTTGAATGTCTTCTAAAATTCTGTAAAAATTCAACAGGCAACAGATAGCATCTTTCTTGTTCCAAATATATTAGAAGACAGTGTTACCACTGTTCTATTAATCTGGTTTTGAATGGATTCTAGGAATAGAGAATGGGATTGCTCTATTTCAAAAGCAAAACTATGATTTCTCCAAGATATTATTTCTTTAAAAGTTTTTCTACCAGCATGTACCTAGCCCCAGGAATAAAATTATGCCAAACCCGGGACTGAAAATACAAAAAACTTTAAGTCAAGCATTTTAGTAGGAACATCCTAATAGATTGAGTCTTGAGAATGTCACGGGAGTACTAATCTTGACAATAAGCAAAGCTAATGTTGTAAATACTAAAATACATATACCAAAAGTGTTCATCTGTTACCTGAGGGTGTTCAGGTCTTGTGATACAAAAGGCTGGTTGATGACTCCTATCAGGGGCACCCCTGTCTGTATGTCATAGACACCAATCAAAATGGTGACGCACTGAAGTCCACTGGGGAAGATTCCTTGGTTGGATTTCATGTCAGCTGAACCTTTTATATACTGATAAGTTGAATCTGAAAAATGAAGCAAAATTGTCTGGATTCAAATAGTGATTATTTAGAAGCTAAGGACAAACACATCTATAAACTCTATCCTATATAATTTCTATCTTCTACTAATTTAACATCTGCTATGATGTGAATGTTAGTATTCCCCCAAAATTCTAGCCTGCAAAAGGAATGTTATTAGTAAGTAGGGCTGTTGAGTGGTACTTAAATCATGAGGATGGAACCCTCATGAATGGGATTAGTGCCTTATAAAAGAGGCCCCAGAAAGATCCCTAGTCCCTTCCACCATGTGAGGACAGGGTCTAGTGCTGGTTTTAAACCAGGAGGACAGGGGATGATGGGAGAGCTCAACAGGTTGAGCGCTTGCCTTGCAACTGTGAGGTCAGGGGATCAAATCCCAGCCCTGGCCGGTGGAAGTCCATATGATGAACTGTGACACAACTGGTAACTACCAGGATGGTGGCAAAGGTTCTTGCCTCCCATGCAGGAGGTCACCAGGTCGGTTCCACCCTGCATGTTCCCGCATCCACCTGTGTGGAATGAAACTATGTCACAACTAATGACGTACAACTATGGAGACTGCTCTGGGCCCTCCCCTTTCTGTCTGTCTGTCTCTTTCTCACCTTCTCTCAAAACAAAATAAATTTTAAAAATAAATAGATAAATGAACCAGGAGGACAGCCTCACCTAACTATGCTGGCACCCTGATCTTGGACTTCCATCCTCCAGAACCACGAGAAATAGATTTCTATTGTTTATAAGCTACCCAGTTCATGGTATTTTGTTATAGCAGCCCCAAAATAAAGACAGTAACCAATTGGGTTTTACCTTTGTGTGTCACTTGTATTGAATAGTTATTTTACCTCTTGTACTTTACTTTTAAGCTGCTTGTGTTTCATTTTTCTGACTGTATGGGAAGTCTTGAAGGGAGACAACATGTCTATAGTTCTTATGGCATCTAGCATGGCACCTTCCATATAATAAGCACTCAACTATTCACAGAAGTCAAATGCATGTAAACGCTAATAACTCAGGATAACTGGTAGGATTCCTTAGAGCTCTTATTGATCAGAGGACAAGTCCTAGGTGAATGGAAAAAGCCTCCTCCCAGGAATCTGTAAGAGGATGAATTAACTTTTTGTTGTTGCTCTTGCTCAAATTAGGAGGAAAGAGACAATTATGGTGGTTCAAAAGGAAGAAAAAAAGAATGGGGCTCCTGTGCAAAAGAAGCTGAGGAGCTAGGTTTTTCCTTAAGAGATGTACATGCCAATAGCTGACTGCCAACATTGAGTGAATTAACACCCAGTTAAGGATGTGCCAGGCAAAAAGATGCAGAGAGCTAGCTAATAGAATCAAGTCAGGCTAGAACCAAGAAACAAGAGATCCCTCTGTCCCTCAGAAACTGGTTTTGATTTACCCTTACAAGTGATAAAAATTTTGAGGAAAGTCTTAGTTTGTATATATAATTGATTGGCTGAATGTTCTATAATTCCTTGGCAACTTAAGTCATTTCTATAACGTTGTGTTAATGTGCTTATAGGATGGGGCAGGTGAGGGAGTTGGTTTCCCAGCATGATTGGTGCCAGTTGTGTTGGATAAAATATTCCAGGCAGATGGGAAAGTAAAAAAAGGGATTTCTAAAAATTAATATGTAGAGCACTGTATTAATAGCATCATTGAAACGAGGTCTACAATTTTAAAACAATGAGCTGCAGAGTATGGCTCTATCACAGTCATGACTAAAAAAATAATGGATGAGGCTTACATAGAGCTCACAAACCAGCTACTCATGAGTCACGTTCAGCTGTGTTTTGCTTGACATATACAATGGTTTTGATTGTTTGCTTGTTTAATTGAATTAATAGCCAGCAGTTAAAAATGGAGAGATCTCACTTAACCTGGACTTTAACTTCTTTTTTAAAGTCTGTAGATCTGACTTCTACTCAGGTATGGCAATATTCTGCTGGAGCTGAGTACTGTTTAATTGGCATGTGTGCTCAATTAGTTATAGTTGCTATCATTTTATCCTTCTCATACTTAGCAGTGTGGCCACTGAAGTCTTTCAAAGAAGAGTTAATTCAGCTGTGTATGTGTGAGTGTGCATGCACACACATACAAACACTTAAACATCTGTTATATGTAAGATAACAGAATACATCATAACACATACCTCAACTCTTCATTTATCATTTTAAAACTTAAAATTTTTTAAAAATATCCATGAGTTAAACTACACTCAATTTTTATTTTTCTAAGCCCCCCACCCTCAAAAGAAATACTAATAAGAACAAATTAACAAAATTAAACATACTGTATCCTACTTACCTATGGGATCCACCCAAAGTCCCAAAATGTCCTGTGGAATGGTGATCTCTATCGAATCCAGAGTTGGGTCAGTAAAGGCAACATCCTGATGAACAACCCTGGCTAATGCTTCAGATGCCAACTTGTTACCATTAAGAACTTTGCTAAGAAGCTCTACTGTTTCTTCCTCTGTTGGACACAGTCTCAAGGTAATCTTTTCTCCTAGAGTAAAGACAAACTAAAAGTGATTACATTTCAAAAGTTTCAGGGGAGACAGAAAAAAGGGGTGGGGAGGAGCAATACCTGTGCACTTAGGTTAGGCGAGGGCAATATATCCATATCAATGGTTTCTAACCTGGCTGAGTGCCAGAATCACAGGGGCTGGGGTCATAAAGACAGAAATGCCAGTGGTCACTCATGCACTTAACGTGAACAGTAAGGGATGGGTTCCAGAAATCAAACCTCCCCCGCAGAAAAATGCCCATGTAGGCACATGCACATAATTTGGTATCCAGTTTAAGGAGGCTCATAGACTAGTTTAAGAACCCCTGAATCCTAAGTCCTTGATAATCTGTCTTTTATTTATGCTTTTTGCCTTTTGCCTTTTAATATACATAAATTACTCTGCTGTGTTTGAGTATGTTATTAAAAAGAATAGAAATTTTATCAGCATTCCAAAGGGTTTCTACCTCTTCTATGATGATGCTTTTAACTAAAAATTGTTTATGTTCAGTAAAGTTAATATAAACTGAAGTATACTAATCTTTAATGTAGTAAAACTATATGCACTCAATGACATACACAGAATAGGTCTCCTCTGTGCAGCTCACTGGAAACCAGGACGTAAACAAAGCTAGGCAAAGTGATAGCAACAAAAAGTTACAGCAATAGAGAATATAAGCTTATAAAATTTAATAAAACATAGCTGTTTTAGGTATATAGTAGACAAATACTCCTAGCTACTGGAGCCATTCCAAGACTGGCAGCATCTGCATCAGCTGGGAGCATGTTAGACATTCAGAACTTTAGGCCCCATCCCAGACCTACTGAGTTTTAACAAAATCCCTAGGTGATTCATACAATCATTAAAGTTTGGGAAGCACAGTATGAATATTAAAATGATGATTCTACATTAGCAAGAAACATTCACTTAAACTTTGTTAAATTAAGTTAAATTCACATTAACGTAGACTGTTAAAGTTAAGGAATAATAATGCTAATCGCTGCCACTTACTAAGGATCTACTCTGGGTTCAATAAAAGTCATGGGATTACTCAAAGGAGCAAGTCATATCACATCATTTCCTTTGCTTAAAATTCTCCAATGTGGGAAGCTGGGATGGCTCAGCGGGTTAAGTGCTCACTGTGCAACCCAGGGGACCGATGATCAAATCCTGATCCCGGCCCATGTGGACCCATATGCTGAACTGGGGTGTGTCCCCAGTTCAGTTCTTGCTGGGGCATATGTGGGAGGCTCCTGGCCCAGTTCCTGCCCTGAGAGCATCCCCATGCCCACCTGTGGAGTGAAACTAAATGTAATACTAATGTTGTCAACTATGGAGACTGCTCTGGGCCCCCCTCCCCCTTCTCTCTGTAAAAAAAAAAATCTCCAATGAACTCCCATCATAGTTGGAAAACCCAAACTCCTTCCTACAACCTTCCACGATCTGTTACTGCCTAATCCACCACTCCTTCCCCACCCCCATCTTCCCCACATTTTGGCCCTTCCAACATGACAAGTCATCATCACCTTCAGTTCTCAGGAAAATGTATGCAGAGTGCCTTTTTGCCCCTATACTAGAGAAATATTAAAATAACTGTTTACAAAGTAGTCGGACAGGATTTTATGTGTAGGATTTCTTATAAATTAGTCACAGGTGTTTTTTTTAACCTGAAGTGAAAATGAGATTTCTCTATCTTCTTGCTACATGTCAACAGAACTAATAGCCCATGAAAGAAACAATTTTCCAGAGTTTATCCAGAAATTCATTTTTTCCTTTTGTCAATATATGTACCTCTGGATGTTTAACTTTTTGTCACGGAATCAGTGTTTAAAGTTCACCATTTTAATCTTCTACCATTAAGCAAACAAAAAGCTCAAACTAAAAATAAGTTTATGTGAAAAGAATTAGATGGAGACTTTGATATTCTCCACAGGGAACATGGAGGTCCATTATCAGAGGAGAAATCTGGCACACAGAAAATTAATTAAATGAGACTTAAAATTTGGTACTAAAAGGAACCTTTTCAGTTAGATTCCTTAAGCCCAGAGAACTGAGGAGGTGATTTGCTCAAGATCTCACAGTGTTCAGGGTCAGGACATCCTCTACATTTTCAGCAGGGGTCCACAGACTCCCCAGGAGGTCCACACAGGGGTTTAAATCTTGAACCTGAAATTGCCTGTACATATTTCTGGGGCATCTATAACTTCCATTAAATTCCCAAAGGACTATGCAACTTTCCAAAAGTATACAATATTTAAATGCTACAGATTTATATCTAAAATAATGCATGTGGATTTGCTAAATAACTCAAAGATACCACATTTCTCTAACTGAAGTGGCACTATATTCTGAGGTATTGAATGAAGTTTAAGATTCAAATATATTGTCATTTACATGAAAGGCTTCCAAATAGCCATTTATTTTATAATGAAATTGAAAGTTAGAATATTACCTAACAACTAAGTTACACAATATATATTAAGATTTATAGACTTACCCAAATCATTAGTAAACTCATTGGATTCTTCTCCAAAAATTTTTTTTCCCAAGCCTGGAAACTAAATGATTCAGAGTATGACAACAAACCAAAACAGTAACAATACAAAAAATGAAACCCACATACATGTTCAATTCTGAACAGATTTCCATTTTATATTTCAAATTAAGTAGCATAATTCATTCTGAAATTTAGAAATGTGCAACTCCAGAAATCAATGCAAGTATAAAAAAGTGAAGTCACTTAGTTCAGTACAATAGACTCCTCTCAATGAACAGGCACCTATGGGGATTGGTAGAAGATGGAAAATGTACCCAGCACCCTCAAGTAACTGGCAAAACTCTCAAACAACACAAAAATGTGCCAGCTGCTTGAGAGTTTTGCTGGTTGCTTCAGTTCCAGTTAACTGAGAATCTACTGCACTTAGTTTTCTAGTTTTTTTCCTGCTTCTTTCCCCCTCTAGAAAGTCCAACTCATGGTAGAAGTTTGGTTTACTTATGTTCTGTTGAGTTTGCAGAAGTATTTCTAGAAACTTCATCCCTCTACCTAAGGGCTAGAGAACTAGACTGTTTGCAAAGAAGATAATTTAACTATTGCTCTTAATTAGCATCCTAGTAGCTTATACAACGTTATGGGTCAAGTACCTAAAAATATTACTTGAGACTGGATAGAGAGAATTAGAGGATAATGTTACATTTTGTTTTAATTTTCAGCTGTGTTTTCTGTACCTGTTGGAGGTGTCATTCACCTTCAGGCTAGGAAGGTGACAGCAAAAAAAAAAAAAAGGAAAATATTTTATTGACCAATAATTTATGCATCAATATAGAATGAAAAAAAAATGGAGCTAAGCAAGAATCTTGTCTCATCTTTGTATGACTTTGGAAGTTTTCAGATACATTTTGCTTCTAATACTTTATACAGAAAAAATAATTTTTCTCAAAATATATGCTGAATTATGATACCCATTATGTTCTCAGAAAGCAAAAGGAAGGAAATACTTCAAATGTTAAACTCAGTCATTCACAGATGGCCAATAGCTTTAATAGTGCCCACAACTACTTGTCATATTTTTTTTAATTTCGAAGAACAGTGCAAGTCAACAGGGGCTGGCATTCATCAAGGGCCACAGCTCAATTCTCAAGCCTGCTTACAGACCCGTTTCTGAGGCTATAGGACATGAGTCATGAAACAAAGATATTTCATGCAGCCAAAAGTGAACATCATGTATTTGTTCATAAATTCTGGTATATATACCGCATCAATGAGCAATTGCCTGAACTTGTTAT